>QKYT01000035.1:187741-235492 GCA_003550305.1 Glomus cerebriforme | reverse complement strand
ATTTTATTATACAAGAACATTTATTAACGTTCATTTTTTTTTCTTTTTTGTAGGAATGAACTCTTCAGCTCAGCTCCTGAAGATAAATTGGGTAAATGGAGGATGTTTCTTTTCATTTTATTATATAAGAACATTTATTAACGTTCATTTTTTTTCTTTTTTGTAGGAATAAACTTTTTAGCTCAGCTTCTGAATGTAAATTGGGTAAATGGGAGGTGTTTTTTTTCATTTTATTATACAAGAACGTTTATTAACGTTTCTTTTTTTTTCTTTTTTTGTAGGAACGAACTCTTCAGCTCAGCTTCTGAAGGTAAATGGGGTAAATGGGAAGGTGTTTCTTTTTTATTTTATTATATAAGAACGTTACTAACGTTCTTTTTTTTCTTTTTGTAGGAATGACTATTTCACTCACCTTCAATTACAGTATAAAAAATCTGGTGAATCCATTGAATCCGGTGATATAAATGGATCATTGGATTGATCAGATATCTGTTGAATCATCTGGTCAATCTGGTAGTACAAACAGATCAATCCGAATCTGATCAATTTTCAGATGGATGACCAGATATCCAGATTGACCAGATTTTGGAGCATACCTTTACTCAGGAGATACCTTCATTATCTCAGTTGTAAAATACATCAACTAAAAAACTTATTAAAAAATATTTGAATCGATATTTAATCAGTACCACATGACCTACTGTGACATATCATCAGAAAATCCAATGATCATCATATCACCCTTCTTAAAATAAATAAAACAACTCCTTAAAGGCCAATTAACAACAAGTAATACTAAATAAGCCTTATGCCGATCATTTTTTCTAGTACCTCCTATCTTCCAAAAGAAAATGAAAAATACCAACATAAAATGTCTAAGACTATTCCAAAGAAATAAAAATAAAACAAAACTAAAAACAAAAACAAAAGGGAATAAAATTAGGAAAAACAACTACAGTCATCCCCCTCTATAATTACACCCTTTGGGACCACTAAATACTGTAATTATAGTGAGATGTTCTTATAAAAAGGGTTTTTACTATATAATCACATATATAATAAATTTTTATATTGGTATGATTATATTAAAAAATTTCTTATTAAAAATAGCTAAAAATAATATTATAATAAAAAATTTTTTTTAAAAAAAAATCTTAAGTAAAATAACTATAATTTTTATTGTTTAATACAAAAATATTAGTATGAAAACAAAAAATTTCTAAAAAAAACTTTATTTCCCTCCCANTGAAAACAAAAAATTTCTAAAAAAAACTTTATTTCCCTCCCATTCACCCGCCGGCCGCAGTTTTATTATATAGTTTTTTAAGATTACGTGAACATGAAATCTTTGTTATACAGTTACGTAAAAAAAAATACACAAATATAAAATGTTTATTTTAGTTACGTACACGAATATGTAATAAAATTACACAACTATAAATAGTTTTATTATGCGTTACGTAAAGACACGTAAATTTATTTCAGTCACATATACAAATATGTAAAAAGAATTACACAAGACTTTTTACGTGTTTATATGTTATTTTTATTTATACTTCTTAATTAAAGTAAATTAAGGAGTAAATATAATTCTAAAAAAAGTGTTAATTTGTTAAAATACTTATATTAAATTTTTAATAATTTTATGTTAAATTTGATGAGTATATAATATNNGAANTCCTATTNATGTGACTATAAAAAGGAAAATTTTTATATGTTAACTATTATATTNGNACCAATAATTGCTGTGATAGTGACTATAATCAATTTGTGACTACAAAGGGGGGTATTTTACTATATAAAATTTGGGACTAAAACTGATATGATTATATAGAGGTTATGCTTACAGAGATTGTGCTTAAGAGCCACTCTTAAATTTTTCCAAATTTTTTACGAAACAAAAACACAACCTGAAGACTTCGTTCACTATGGTGACAGCCTTCAGGGTCTTAAGTAAAAATGCTCCTCTTGTTATTTAACGTTTAATAAAATAGTTTAGGTTGTTTGCGTTTTATTATTTTAAATATACCCACAATTTTCATTTTACAACTCTTGGATAACGACCTTTAAACGATACCTCTGGAAGCGCTTGGTATTCTCAGCTTGCCAGTATTGCACAAGTTTTTATCTCTTCGGAGTCAAAAAAGGGAAGTAATAGAAAGTTTTGTAGGGAAGAGAAAGATTTTACTTAACTCTGGGTTCTTGTGGACGAACTATTTGTCAAGGGTTTCGAGGGTGAGAATTTTTTCTTTTGGAGTGTAGTTTGGTATTTTCCCAGTACTTTTTACTCTAGGTTTTTTGCGGCTAGATATAGTTGTTTTTCCTAGTTTTATTTTCTTTTTTTTTTTGGTTTGTTTTATTTTTATTTTTATTTCTTGGAAGAGTCTTTGGTTGTCCTCCTTTATTTTTCATCAAGCCTCCTGCTGTTAGGTCAAGGTCTGCAGTTTTCTTGGNGGGATGGGGGGTACTGGAATGATGATCGCAAAAAGGCTAGTTTGGTGTAACTTGTTGATTTTTGGCTCTAAAGGTGTTGATCTTTTTAAGGGGGGTGACTTGTAGTACCGGATGAAAATGATGGATGTACAGGTGGTCACATGGGGATGAGCCTGGTAGATGCAACGAAAAGTATGGCGACGGCGAACTGGCGCTGACCTTAGACGCACGTGCTTGTTGGATTTATCCAAAAGGTGTGGACAATAGGATTACCCTTATGGCGACTGCATATCGTTTCTACCACTGGTGCGAGTAACATCCGGAAGCTCATTTAATTTTTATTTTTGGTTTATTTCGGGTTGGGAGCGTTTTTGGCCTTGTGAATTTGTTCAGCTTCCGCAGAATTCCTGGACGGTGATAGGTCGGCCTTTTTTTCGCTTAGCAAGGGGTAGTGTTTTAGTTATAAATTTTCTTTATATGTATTTTATTGTTTACAATATTTGCTATAATGTTTAAATAAAATTAAAATGCAAGATCGCATCGTTAAAAAAAAAAAAAAAAAAAAAATAGAGGTTGTGCTTACGAGGGAGCCACTCTTTCCCGAAAAGTTTTTTCCAATTTTTTTACAAAGTAATAACACAACCTGGAGGCTTTGTTCACTATGGTGACAGCCTTCAGGATCTTAAGTAAAAATGCTTTTCTTGTTATTTAATGTTTAATAAAATAGTTTAGGTTGTTTGCATTTTATTATTTTTAAATATACCCACAATTTTCATTTTACGACTCTTGGATAACNGCCTTTAATGATACCTCTAGCAGCGCTTNGTATTCTCAGCTGNCTAGTCTTGCACAAGTTTTATCTCTTCAGAGTCTGAAAAGGGAAGTAATAGAAAGTTTTGTAGGGAAAAGAATGATTTTACTTATCTCTGGGTTCTTGCGGATGAACTATTTGAAAGGGTTTGAAGGAGGAGACCTTTTTCTTTTGGAGTATTGTTTGGTATTTTTCCAGTGCTTTTTACTCTAGATTTTTTGCAGCTAGATATAGTTGTTTTTCCTAGTTTTATTTCCTTTATTTTTGGTTTGTTTGTTTTTATTTTTGTTTCTTATTGCAGTCTTTGGTTGTTCGCTAGTATTTTTCATCAGACTCCTTCAGTGTGTTTACAGCAACTGCTAAAATTCTGGAGGATGGGGGGTACTGAAAATAAAGATCGCAAAAAGGCTAGTTTGGTGTAACTTGTTGATTTTTGACTCTCAAGGTGTAGATCATTTTAAGGGAGGTGAAAAGTGGTCAAGTGAAATTCCTGATGCATGAGTATGGTCACATGGGGATGATCCAGGTGGAAGAACTGAGGGGTTGGTTAGATGAATGATCAGCATCGGAGTCTGGTAAAGTTCTGATTTCCTAGTAACTATTGCACAGTCCGATTTTTCAATCACTGGTGAGATTAACATTTGAAAGCTCGATTTTATTTTTTTTATTTTAATTTTTTGGTTTGTTTTGGGTTGGAGGTGTCTTTGGCCTTGTGAATTTTGTTCAGCCTCTGCAGAATTCCCAGACAGTGACTGGTCAGCCTTTTTTTGCTTAGCGAGGGATAGTGTTTTTTTTTTGTTGTTTTATTTGTAGTATTATTATCAATATATGTATACAAATCAATAAAAATTAAATGCAAGATCGCATCGTTAAAAAAAAATAGAGGTTGTGCTTAGAGACACTCTTTACCAAAAAAATGTTTTCCAATTTTTTACGAAACAAAAATACAACCTGGAGGCTTCGTTTACTATGGTGACAGCCTTCAGGGTCTTAAGTAAAAATGCTCCTTTTGTTATTTAACATTTAATAAAATAGTTTAGGTTGTTTACATTTTATTATTTTTAAATATACCCACAATTTTCATTTTACGACTCTTGGATAATGGCCTTTAATGATAACTCTAGCAGCATTTGGTATTTTCAGCTGTCTAGTCTTGCACAAGTTTTATCTCTTCAGAGTCTGAAAAGAGAAGTAATAGAAAGTTTTGTAGGGAAGAGAATGATTTTACTTAACTCTGGGTTCTTGTGGATGAACTATTTGGAAGGGTTTGGAGGGGGAGACCTTTTTCTTTTGAATTGTTGTTTGGTATTTTTCCTAGTGTACTTTACTTTAGGTTTTTTGCAGCTAGATATAGCTATTTTTCCTAATTTTATTTTCTTATTTTTGGTTTGTTTTATTTTTATTTTTGTTTCTTTGGCGAAGTCTTTGGTTGTCCTCCTTTATTTTTTATTAACTTTGGCTGTTAGTATACGTGCTTTGATTGCGGTACTGCAGTTTGGGGGATGGGGGGTACTGGAATGATGATCGCAAAAAGGCTGGTTTGGTGTAACTTGTTATTTTTGGCTCTTAAGGTGTTGATCATTTTAAGAGGGTGAAAAGCGGTCATTAAAAATAATGTGATGCGTAAGTATGGTCATATGAGAATGATCCCTGTGGTTGAAAGGAAGATGTCCCCGCGTCGCAGTTCTCACTTCCACCATAGGTGACGTTAACATCCAGAAGCTCAATTAAATTTTATTTTTTATTTTTAGTTCACTTCAGGTTGGGGGCGCCTTTGGCCTTGTGAACATGCTGTTCAGCTTTCGCAGAATTCCCGGATGGTGACAGGTTGGCCTTTTTTTGCTTAGCGAAGGGTAGTGTTTTTAGTTAAATTTTCTTTATATGTATTTTATTGTTTACAATATTTGCTATAATTAAATAAACTTCAAAATGCAAGATCGTATCGTTAAAAAAAAAAAAATAGAGGTTATGCTTATACAGGGGGATGACTATAGAGGGGACGACTATATATCTAGTCGCAAAAAACCTAAAGTAAATCTAAGAAAAACACTAAATTTTGTTCCAAAGAAAAATTTTTACCTCAAAACCCTTTGCAAACCTTTTGTCCACAAGAATCCAAATTAAGTAAAATCATTTTCTTCCTTACAAAATTTTCTATTACTTTCCTTTTCTGACTCCAAAGAAATAAAACTTATATAAGACTGGATAGCTTAAAAAATCAGATGTTTTCAGAGGTATCATTAAAGGCCATTATCCAAGAGTTGTAAAATGAAAATTGTAGATATATTTAAAAATCATAAAATGCAAATAACTTAAACTATTTTATTAATCATTAAATAACAAGAGGAGTATTTTTACTTAAGACCCTGAAGGTTATTATCATAATAAATGAAGCCTTCAGGATGTTTTTGCTTCGTAAAAAATTTGGTCAGAATTTTTTGGGAAGGAGTGGCCCTTCAGATATGAAAGTCTATTTGTTATATATTAGTCATTATATTCTTAATTTTGGCCAAAACTTTAATGCTGATCAGAATTTTCTTTTATGAACACTTAAATAATATTACACAATCCAAAAAGACAATTTTGTTTCTCTTTAAAATTAAAATTTTGGATTATACAATATCCTAAAAAGGATATGACTAAAGCAGAATAGAATCACATAATTTTTGTAAAATTTTTGGCCAAAATTATGGCATTAAAAAATTATACATGTGATAAATAACAGGAGATGAATAGGGTTTTACCTATCAAAAAATTTTTAAGTTCTTAGAATATTTAGAAAAAATGAAAAATGAAGATATGATGTAAGGGGTAACAGTCTAACAGATATTCACTATAATCATGTGATTCTACTTCACTTTAGACGTCCCTTAAAAAAGAAAATTATTTATTAATCATTTAAATTTTAGCCAAAATTACTAAAATTACCTAATTTGAAAATACTAGTAATGATCTGATAAATAGCAAACTTCTATTTCTTATTATTTTAGAAGAAAAAAGAAAAAATAAGAAAGAAAACTAATCCATCAACCTGAAAATTTTTAAAAAAGATAATGAATTTTTTATTATAAAATATAGGAAATAATAATTTTACGTGAGGGCATTGTAACGCATCCCCCCTTATATCACGTGATTAAAATAAAATTTGATTGGGTTTTTTTAAATGCGTTGTTTTCATTTTGTATTTTTTCTTTTTTCTAGGAACAGCAAACTGTTTTTTATTTTTTGGGAACGGCCTTGGAAACTTCGATTGGTAAGTTTGATTTTTTTTTTGAAATTAAGAACGTTAGTATAATACACTAATATTTCTTTTTTTTTTAATTTTGTAGGAAACGGTCTTGGGAGCTTTGGGTGAGTTGGGATTTTCAAAATGGTTTAAAGAAACGTTAGTATAACATACTAATGTTTTTTTTTTTTAATTTTGTAAGGAACAACCTTGAGAAAACATCACTAATATTCCTTTTATTTCATTTTTATAGAAGTTACCTTCCTGGAACTGGTAAGTTAGGAAAAGATTTTCATTTTTTTTTGGTTTTTTTGTCTTTGGAACGTTACTAATGTTCCTTTTACTTTTTTTCTTTAGGAGGCACCTTTCTGGACTGGATTTTGGCTTGGACTATGAAAGGTAAGTTGGAAGTGGAGATTGTTTGGTTTATTTTTTTGTTTTTTTTTGTCACTCATTGGAACTTCACTAACGTTTTTTTTGCTTTGTTTCTAGAGGACATTTTCTGGAACTGAATTTCAGCTTGAAGGTAAGTTAGGAGGAGGAATTTGTTTTTTTTTTCATTTTTGAAACATCACTAATGTTCCTTTTGCTTTGTTTCTATAGGGAACTGAATTTCAACTTGAAGGTAAGTTAGAAGGAGGGGATTTCATTTTTTTTTATCTTTGGAATGTCACTAACATTCCTTTTACTTCTTTTCTTTAGGAATGCCTTCCTGGACCTGGATTTTGGCTTAGGTAAGTTGGGAATGAAGATTTTGGATTTTTTTTTATCTTTGAAACATTATTAACGTTCCTTTTTGTATTTTTTCTTTAGGAGACACCTTCCTGGATTTGGACTCCAATTTGGATCATGAAAGTAAGTTGGAAGGTTGTGTTTTTTAGGGGTTTCTTTTTCTTTATCTTTGGAACATCATTAATGCTTCTTTTTTGCATTTTTTCTTTAGGGAAAACCTTTCTGGACCTGGACTTCAGCTTGGACTATAAAAGGTAAGTTGGGAGGTGGTGTTTGTTTTTTTTTGTCTTTGGAACGTCACTAATGTTCCTTTTACTTTTTTCTTTAGGGGATGCCTTCCTGGATTTGGATTTTGTGTTAGGTAAGTTGGGAATGGAGATTTTGGATTTTTTTGGATTTTTTTTTGTCTTTGAAACATTATTAACGTTCNTTTTTGTATTTTTTCTTTAGGGGACGCCTTCCTGGACTTGGACTCCGATTGGATCATGAAAGTAAGTTGGGAGGTTGTGTTTTTCAGGATTTTCTTTTTCTTTGTCTTTGAAACATCATTAACGCTCCTTTTTTGCATTTTTTTCTTTAGGGAAGCCTTTCTGAACCTGGACTTTGACTTGGACTATAAAAGGTAAGTTGGGAGGTGATGTTTGTTTTTTTTTGTCTTTGAAACATCACTAATGTTCCTTTTACTTCTTTTCTTACTTAAGGGAATGCCTTTCTGGACATGGATTTCAGCTTAGGTAAGTTGGGAATGGAGATTTTAGGGTTTTTTGGATTTTTTTTTAGGAGATGCCTTTCTGGACTTGGACTCTGATTTGGATCATGAAAGTAAGTTGGGAGGTTGTGTTTTTCAGGTTTTTTTTTCCTTTGTCTTTGGAACATTATTAACGTTCCTTTTTGTCATTTTTTCTTTAAAAAGCCTTTCTGGATCTGGACTTCAGCTTGGATCATAAAGGTAAGTTGGGAGGTAGTGTTTGTTTTTTTTTCTGTCTTTAGAACATCATTAACGTTCCTTTTGCATTTTTTCTTTAGGTGATGAATAATTGGATTAACCGGATATCCGTTGAACTATCTGGTCAATCCAGTGGTACAAACAGATCAATCCGAATCTGGTCATTTTTTGGATGGATGACCAGATATAGCATACCTCTAGGAAATGGCTTTGGGAACTTGGGTGAGTTGGGGTTTTTCAAAATAGGTTTTAAGAAACGTAAGTATAATTCACTAACGTTTCTTTTTTTCTTTAATTTTGTAAAAAACCTAAAATCTTATCTTGAAAGGTAATTATGGGTGGGGAGTGTTTTTAATTTATTTTTTTTGGAGATACTGCTTTAATCTCGTAATAGTGCTTAATTTGCTACTATAATAGTGCTTTAATTTTGTGATGGTATTTAATTTTGTGATATTGCTTAATTCTGTAATGGTATTTTAATTCTAGTTCTCTTTACTTTTATTATTATGAACTTTTATTTTTATTTCTGTTTTCATCTCTATCCTTTATTTTATATATAATAAAAGCTTTGTATAATTTGTTATTAAAAAAATGATTGTGATAAATAAAATAAATAAAAAATTGGTCAATAAAATTATTTGTAAATTATAATAAAGGATAAAAATTTGTAGTAAAATATTTGACCAATCAAATTCGATCAAAATCACATGATTTAGGAATGCGTTGCAACGCAGGAACGTATAAATTTTAAACCCTAAAATATATATACTGTAAATTTAAATTTATTATTATATTGTTAATATAATCAACAGCAGGTAAATTATAAATACAGTCATTCTTCTATATAATTACACTTCCCAGAATTGAAAAAAAAATGTGATTATAAAAAACCTATATAATGTGACTATAGAGAAAATTTTTTTAACAATATTATTAGTAACTTGATTCAAGTATAAATGTGCTTATAAGGGAAGTGTAACTAAACAAAGGATGCCTATAGAGGGAGATGACTGTACTAGTAATAATTTAAATATTATATAATATAAGTATATTTATAAGAATTTAATTTAATTTTATTTATTTTTTATTTTTGAAAATAAGATAGATATAAATTTTTTATTAAAATATAATAGTATACATTGATAGCAAATAATAAAAAATAAAAATCTATAATTCACCTTTCATTTGAAAAAATGCTATTTATTATACTTATGTAATATAAGTTCTCAAAACGAGGACTGAAAGTAAGGCCTCCTTAGATATAAATTATACTCTGATTCTTTCCATATTCCAATACTAACACCAATTAAGAATATGCAATTTGATTTGACATTTGACATTTGATTTGAATTTGATTTGAATTTATAAATTCAAATCAGTTTTTTTTTGATTTAATTCAAATTCAATTTAATTTGATTTGAAATTCTTTAATTTATTAATTGGTCAATTTGATAAATATTTGATATTTGATTTGAATTTGATTTAAATTTGATTTGATTTGATAAATTCAAATTAGTTACATATTTGATTTGATTCAAGTTTAAGAAACTCTAGCATCAATATATAATCCCTTCAACTAGTCTACTTGAATCTTCTCTTAATTGAAATATCCCCTCAATATAATAGATCTTTAAACTAGCATGAAACATTGATGAATTTCTAAAGACTGACTGTTAATATTAATCTTCAGAATAAAAGATATTTCTAACCTCACACTTGGATTTTTAAACTAGTATAAACCATTTTAAGTAGAATTATAGAAGTTGGTTGCTAATATCAATCTTTAGGAAGAAGAGACTATATATAAGAACTAAAATTAAAATATACAAAAAAAGAAAAAATATACTAAAATACTTTTATTCTTCTATTTATCAGACCAGTTTCTAACAGCACTATAAATACTTCAAATGAATTAAGATGATTGCTTATGCTGTCTCATCTACAACTCCTATCTAAAAACTTTGTCATAAATATACCTAGTAGTTATCCTTTCATAATAAGCCAATTTCTAATAATACAAAAGTTATATCTGTTCTATAAAATCAAGTCGATTACTTATATAAAACTTCTTAAACTCCATATAAAAGCTATTGTTAACTTTCTGCAAATTTTTTCTCCCAAATTTATATAGTAACTTTTGCCGATCATATGCGAATCAGGTCTTAATTATAGAACTGAAAAAACTAAAAGATCTAAAAAAAAATAAAATAAAATTATGAAATATAAAAAAAAAATTAAGTAAGCAAAATTCTGCCAATCAAAAATGACAAGAATCATATTGTGATACTAAGTCATGTGAGAAAAAAATATTGAAAAAAATATTTTCACATAGTAACTCACAATAAAATGCTAAAATCTGATACCCACCACGTCCTAAATATTCATTATTCAGTAAAAACTGGTTCACTCATGAAAATTATTCAAATATTATTGTCAAAGTGATGATTTTTTGGCCAAAAATAAGCATAACTAATATACAAATAAAAAAAAATCTAAGATGAAAAATCCAACCTGAAATAATCTATCTATTATCTATATAAGACTCTCTAAAAAGCCATTATTATCTATTATTCTAGTAAATATATGATATTTTTTTTGTATTTTTGTTATAACACTTTTAAAAAACTAATAATAACTTGTAAACTAGCACTAAGAGTTTGTATGATGCACTCAAATTAAAAATCAAATAAAATATATATATCCAAAACTTTTACCATTTGAAGTTTGTTTACTGGTTTTCCTTATGATAATAGAAAGAAATTATGGCGATATATGAACTAAAAGTAAGAGAAAATATTAAATTTATATAAAACAAGTAGTTTTAAACGTATAAAATGTATAAAAATATAATTTTAAATATTTTTATTTATTAAAATAATGTAATACAGTTTAATCTCGATATACTGAACTCATGGTTCAAAAGCAAAAATTCGGTATATAGAGGTAGTTCGGTATATCAAATTTTCTTTATATACTGAACTCTATAAGTAAGTAATAAACAGTTCGGTATATTGAAATCACGTGATTTATCTTATGTATTTCGATATTAAATTTTTATTATTGTAAAAAATAAATGTGTTCATAATCTGTAACGATACCACGCTTTCCTTAAAATTAAAAATTAAAAAATAAATGTTTAAAAATTCATAGATTATATTATTATTAATAAAATGTTCAAAAAAATTATAGTACTACTATAATACTATTAGAAAAATTATTTGCCGCGTATGTACAGTACGTTGTACAATTCATAAAGCAATTATAAATCTTTCTTTTTTTTTAATGTTTCTTATTTACATTTACAATTTTTCTTTTTTAACTCAACAGATAAAAAGATATTGTTTATAATCTACTGATCACATGACCAGTTTGATATCAAGATTTTTTTTATTATATTTTATAATAGACGGTAGATCAATACATGTTTGGTATATGCTATATCAAGTTTCATATGAAGTTCGGTATATCGAGATTTTTTTATATATTATGAAACTGGTTTTTTAAAAAAAGTTCGGTATATCAAGAATTCATTATATCGTAGGTTCGTTATATCGAGATTAAACTGTATATGACTTGAAATTCTTACATACTATATATATACATTCTTGTCAAATCTGACATTGCCTCAAAGTAAAGTTTTGAATAAATAAATAAATTTCTTGATTTTTTTTTATTTTTTTTATTTTCGGCATTTAAGGTTTCATCATGTGAAATTTAGTGTCATCGCATGATCACCTGTGGATTTTATAATTCATAAAATTTAGCCAATTTTGGCATTTTTATAATAACTCTACCCCAAATTTATATAGTAATTTTCTGCCATTCTTAGGCAGATCAGCTCTTAATAAAGATATGTTTTTTATTTATTATTTTTTTTTTATTATTTCTATCTTATATTTCATTTCTTACTAACTTCATTTTTTTTTTACTTTATGGTTTTATTTTTACTTGATTTCCTATTATTATCTTTTACTACCCAACCTCCTATCATGATTATTTTTTTATTTTTTATCTTTCATCATTTTTCATCTCTATTATCTTTTATTATTTCATCTTTTTTGTCTTCTATCATTTTCTATTACATCTTTTCATTTTTCATTATCTCTTTTTTTCTCCTATTTACTTCCTATCATTCCTTTTCATCTCCCATCATTCCTCTTCATTTTCCATCACTCCTCTTCATCTTTTATTATTTCTTTTTGTCTCCTATCATTTCTCTTCATCTTTTCATCAATTTTTTTCATCTCCTATTGCTCCTTTTTATCCCTCATTACTTCTTTTTATCTTCCATCACTTTTCATTACTCCTTTTTACTCCCTTTCATCTACTATTACTTTTTCAGTTATTACTCTATTGTTATTTTATTTTTTTATTAGCATCTTTCTTTTTAATTATTATAATTTACTTATCTTTTTTATTTATTATTATTGTTTCTTTTATTTGTATCACTTNATTAAAAATAAATAAAATNNTAAATATGTNACTTTTAAATTTTAAAAAATTTTATTAGATAAAATTATTTTGAATAAATATGTTTGCAATAAATTTTTTTTTAAAAATTTTTTGTGATAAAATTTAAGTTTAACTAATCAAAAATTAGCCAAGTTAAAAAAATCAGCCTATACATCATGTAATATATTTGAAAAAAAAACTCTGACAATAATCATCCAGACAACAATCATCCAGGTAATAAACACTTAGACAACAATCATCTAGGCAACATTTAGCAATCCCTTTATTTTATTTATTATTATATATATTATTTATATTTTAATCTATATAATTAAAAATATACCAAATTTATTTATCACACCGCTATAAAATGTTAAATATCGCCTTATATAAAATCCCGTGATATTACATGACTTCGAAAATGTAAATTTAATTCAAATGCAAACTGCAATAAAATATAAAATAATTTTCTTTTATTAATATATATTAATAAATGTCAATATCATTAAGACATTAATTATAAACAATTAACAATTTATATTAGGCATTTTCCTTGTTAAGACATTTAGGTGCATAATGTCCCGTTTTATGATATAAACCACATCTACGTCCACTAACTTCATTTTCCTTTTCTCTACTATTAAGATTAACTTGTTGACTATTACTGGTGCTTCCTACTTTGTTATGTACTTCATTAAATGCTTTCAATCGTTTAGTAGGAGGTCTGCCTTTACCCCGACGCACAGTAGGATCTTTAACATCATTGACATTATAAACATGTCCATCATGTAACTTTACAGTATTATTCGAAGGCTGAGATTCTTCAGTAGCAGTTTGACATCTAGATTCACGTTCTTCTACCTTTTTAGCAATATAAGATAATATCATGTCATCCAAATTTTTCTCATCATCATCATCTAGTGAATAATTTAATGCTTGTTTAAAATGATCCATAATTCTACCATAATTTAATTTTTTTTTGTATTTGTCGCTGAACTTGAACTTCTTGAACATTGTTATAATGCCTAGGATTAAGTATTTGTTCATGATTATTAGTTAAAAAATTTTGAGAAGATGCATTAATAAATGGTTCGCTATATATGAAATCTATAGTTTTCTATGCATTATCATATAACTATCTTGATGGCATTAACATTATGTGAAATAAAGCATGCTGATTTTCAACAATTAATTTAAAGTAGTGACGGCAAATAATTCCAGGAAAAACTAATAACAAACATGTTGAGAATGATATGTTGGTAAAAATTTGGTGCAGTATAGGGAATTATTCGCCACACTTCCTTAATAGATTCTCTTGAAATAGAGTTTAATAATGCATTCAAATATGATTGGCAAAAATCATAATAATCTTCAGAAATATTGATTTCTTCAATGTTCTGATCNTTAAATGCATCTTCATTATATACCGTTTGATCCTAAAATAAATAAATATAATAATGTTAGTTAAATGATTCCTAATACAGAACTACACTTTTTCCCCTAGCCAACTTTCCTAACCCTAACCCAATGCTAATTAAGCCCACATTTTTTTTAACCCACTTTCCTAACCCTAACTCAATACTACTTTAAGCCCATGTTTTTTCTCTTAACCCACTTTTCTAACCCTAACCCAACGCTAATTAAGCCCACATTTTTTTTTTCTAACCCACTTTCCTAATCCTAACCTAACGCCACTCCAAACCCATATTACCAAACTTTATACATACCAGGAAAAGAAATGTAAGAAAAGGAGCTATATGACAGGAAAATGTAAAAGGATATCTAAAATGCATAACGCATGGGAAAGTTTAAAGAAGACGTGTCTTGTAATTGATCTACAATATGTAAAATATACCACAGTAGTAACTGCAGTAGTAGAGCGATAGCATCGCATATGCTATATATAAATTATCTCTTAAAAATATTTGTTGATTGTATAACCATTACCTTTAGATTAACTGTATAAATAAATGCTTTACAATTATATAACTTGATTATGTGGCATTACACAAATTTTTAAAAAAAAAGAATTTTATTTCCTATAAAAATTGAATCAAATGATAATACAAAATTACATAAATTTCCAATAAAAGGAAATTGATATGTATACATATAATTCTGGCTGGAATTAAACTAAAACCTGTTGCAAAACAATAGATAACAACTAGTATTATATTAAAAAAATATTAAAATGTGATTTTAATTAGATTACTTAAATTTTCTTTATGATAAATAAATATTTAATTATTTTAATAAATAAGTTTGAAGTATAGATGCCATCCAAATTCTAAAATCAATTTGGGCATATATTAAAATGCCAAATTATTTTTGGTATCTCAAATTATTTTAGTACTTTACTTAATAAATTACATATAAACTAAATGAATTTGTACATCCTAAATTATATTTATAATATTCTAAAATAATTTGGATGGCATCTATAGTTTGAAGGTCTAAAAGTCAAAATTAAAATCAAAATAGACTAAAATTACATCATATTACATAATTTCATATAATTATAAAATAATATAAAACTTTAATCTAAATAATTTCATCAATATTAATACTATAAATATAATATATATATCAAACGAATTCTTACATCAAGATGAATCTAATGGTATAAAGATCATTAAAATCCAATTACTGAATGCTGAAATAATGGATTTTGAAGTTTAATACTATTTATTTATTATAAAAATCATATGATATGATATAATTTTGGTTATTTTGACTTTTGAGAGAATTCAAGTTAAAATTGTTTTGATTATTTTGATTATTTCAGAGTTAAAAATACCTATTAATTTTAGTTTTATGTATATTTAGAACCTTCTTTATATGAAAAAGTTTAAAGAATCTATATTCATATACTTTCAAAATTTTCTTGATATTATACATTAATAATAATCACTCTTTTTATTTTCTTATCAGCATGATATAAAATATGAAATAATTTGTGAAAGTTCAGCTAACTTTCTTATAAAAAAGATAAGGTATATGTATGCTATAAGTTATACTTACATAGAAGTGAATCAAACAATTTTCTTACTATAAATCATTATATTTAAGAAAACAAAATGTTTAATAAGACTGAGATGCCAGATAAGTCTAAGGTTTTTGATAAGCTTAATAAGTTTCTCATTGATAGAAATATTATTCTTAATTATTTTACTTTTGGTAAGAGAATGAACAACTAAAGCTTTGTATAAGCCAGCTTGAGTTAAGTCAGAGATCAGTTTGAGTTCAGTTTGAAATAAATTTCAAGCTGAACCTGTAATGAGCTAAGTCATGATAAATATTAGCTTGAGCTTTTTGAGCTGAGCTGAGTCAGAATAAATTCTGGCTTGAGCCAAGTTAGCTTGAATCAGCTTGAACTTTATATATAATAAATTTTTTTATAAGATTAAGATTACATATATTTTAGCTTTTATAATATTTAATACTTAAGTTAAAATATTTATTATAGATTGTTTATAATATCACAATTATAATTATACTGAATAATTAAAAAAATAATATATCGAATAATTAAAAAAAAGATATTTACTACAAAAAAAATAAAAGAAATAAATAATCATTTTCAAAAAATTATATTAATCAAAATTTTTTAAATATTTCTCATATGAATGTTTTATCATTTTTATATTCTCTTATTTGTTCTATGCATTCTTTTAACTATCAAATCTAAAGTATAAATAAATTCAGTTTACAATATTAACAATATATAAAATAAATAGTTAATTATATATTTATTATTGATAATTATCAGGCCTTACCAAAAAAGAATATTGAACTTTTTAAAATAATGATCTCCCAAAACAAACCATCTTTCTCTTCTATCTCCTCCCATGTACAAACATATTTTTTAAAATATAAATAATTAATTACCTAATATATAATTTTATATATTTATACATGATACATATATTATAATTTGATATGAAACTTTAAAATTTTCTTTTACATTGATTTCTGTCAAATTGCGTTGCTTCACTTCAGTTGATTCTTCTTGCAATGCTATTCTAAAATAGTCGTCTGCTTCTACTTACTGTTTGGTGATATTTGATGTTCCTAAATTTACGTTAGTTTATTAGAAGTCTAATTGATTTTTTAGTCTATAATTGTTCTTCATTAGTATTATTATTTGATGGATTAGATTAAATAGTATTAGAAGAATTTGAAGTATTATTTGATAGATTAGATCGAATAGTATTAGATAAATTGGAATTATTATTTGATGGATTAGATTGAACAGTATTAGATGTAGAAGTGTTATTTAATAGATTAGATTGAACAGTGTTAGATGAATTAAAAGTATTATTAGTCGAAGACATCTTAAAAATGTCAAAAAAAATTTTTTAAAGGATAAGAAAATAATAAATATAGCTTTCTTAAATATTTTTTTAAAAGTCTAGGTTAATACGTACTAATTTGTCTCAATTATAAAATTTACATAAATTTTGTATTATTAATTTTTATTTATTCAATTTTTTTTTGATTATATAAATATTATCTAGTTAATTTCAAATTAAATTATTCATTTAATTTTTTTTCAATTATGTAAATATTGTCTAGTTAATTTTTTAAATTTTATGTATGATTCTCTACTCATTTGATTTAATTTTTTGATTTTTTTTTGAAAATTAAATGTTAATATTTCATGGAGGTGATAAATTTAAATAGTTTTGAATCACTCTTATATTACTTTACCTGATAAAATATTTATTCCTATAAATTCTATATAAATGATATAATATTTCTTGGAATTAAAATTGAATGACAAAGAATCATTCTTGATCAAAAATATTGGTATTTTATATATCATCTAATGTAACACTTTGTATAATTATGAAATGTAACTTACGATTTTAGAAATAAATTTNCTACTTTGAGAATCTAACATCTGATAATCCAATTAAAAATTATTCTTTTAAATATGTTCTTTAATTTTCTAATACGGTTAAAAAATTAAAAAAAAATACAAAATAGATGCTTTAATTATTAACCTTGATTCTATCAAAAATGAAAGTAATAGTAATAATAGTTCATCATTTAAAAGAAAATCTCCAGTTTATGAATATTTTACTTTCAAACCTCTAAAATGGCATTGCAATTATTGCAGTAAATAGTTTTTAGATAAGGCTACTACTACTCTTTGACATCATATTAATGGAAATTATTTGAAAGTATGTAAAACTCAGAAAGGGTAGGAAAATGAGGAATATGGAAAAATAGACAAATATATTAATAAAAAAAAAAGTGTAAGTTTGGTATTTACAAAATTTTCTTATCAGTAATTCAATATATAATATATACTTTTTTTTGTTAATTTTTTTAGTTTAGCCAGAAAGGGTTTAGAAAGAGTTAGTTTATTGGATAATCTGCTGTTAAAAGTAAAAATTTTTGAAAAATAGCTGAATTTATATGGTCTAGTATACATATTCCTTTTGCAAATACTTTATAGAAAGATTTAATCAAAAATTTTAAAATTGCAAAAAAAACTTTTTGACGAATATTACAAGTAAATAAATCTTATTACATTTGATATTCAAAAATGATATTTATTAAATCAATAAAAACAATTAAGAAGCATTTAGTCGACTGTCTTTTACAGTAGATGTGTGAACTAGCAATAACCAAATCCTATTTCTTGGGATTGGCGTGCATTGAATCAATGAAAGATGAGAATTAAAATGTATCATATTAGATTTTTGCAAATTAAAAGGACCATACACTGATGTTAATTTGTTACATAGATTTTTAAGAGTAATAAAAGACTTTGGGATAATAACTAAAGTAAAATTTTAATTATTATTTAATATCTTTAATAAGATTAATTAACTGATTTATTTTCTCTATAGATTTTAATGATAGTATGTGATAATGAATTCAATATGGATGTCATGCTTTAAAAGTTATCACAATCTTTGAAAGTTACACATAATATTGAATTTGATCCAAATTATCAATATGTCTGATATCTTGCTTACATAATAAATCTAGTTGCAAAAAAATTAATCAATAGCATTTATATGTTTACATCATATGAGAATAAAAATTCTTTTAAAAGAACTGAGAATATTGAAGACAACCTAAAAGATATCATATATATAAGGTAATACTTTTGTAAAGCATTATTAATCTCTACAATTGAATTATAGATAATTAACTAATTTTATTAAAATTAAAACTTCATACCCGGATATCATAACTAGGTGAAATTCTACCAAAATGATGATAATATGCATGCTAAAATTGAAATAGGTTTGTATGCTATAAATATTAATTATATATTAATTATATATATTTTAATTATTATTTAATTAAATAAACTTTGCATAATACTGTATTAGCAGATAAAAATTTAAAAAAGTATATGCTTTTAGAAGAGGAGTAGCAATATATTTCAGAGATACAGGACTTATTGTAGGTTATTATTTTTTTATATGTATATGTATGTATGTATGTATATAATGTTATTTTTATATAGTATTATAAAAAGAGTTCTGATATGTGTATCAATTAGCAATATTTAACACTATTGTGCATTGTACTTATATATAACTATTTATTAGATAAATTTGAAGATGAATATGATAAAAGAATTCAAAAAATAAAAGAAAATAATAATTACAATGAGGATAATAAGAATGATAATATAATATTATATATTCTAAATCAATCAAAAAAATAAAAAAATATTATACATTTACAGAAGGAGAAATATACATAATAGCTATAGGCAAGTTTCATTTTAAATTGCTTTACATAATTTATTACATTTATAATTAATTATTTAATTATATCTATTAATAATAGTAATGGATTCTCATTTGAAACTTCAATACTATATTGACAACTAATGGGAAAATTATTTATACAGGATGCAAAATTATTAGTTATTAATTTGTGAGAAATCACATATAAGATTAACAATACTGAAGTTGAAGAATTTTTAGCAGATAATTCAGATGATATTTTTGGTTGTATCTTTAAGAAACAGAAAATTAATGATAGAAATAAACTTAAATTATATCTTAACAAGAAAATAGCTTCTAAAAAAACAGATGTTCTTTTATGGTAAAAGATATATTAATATTATATTTAATTATAAAATATTATACAATTGATTTTATTGAATTTATTTTTTTCTTATTTTTTTATAGTTACATAAAAAGAAATATTCGAACTTGCCAAAAATGGCATATGACTATTTAGCTATTTTAGGTTAATTTATAAAATTGATAAATTTTCTATTAAATTATTTATTTATATACTATTATTATTTTTTATAGCTTTTAGTACGTTTGTAGAGAGAATATTTTTGGGTGGAATAGATTTGGTTAAACAGAAATAATGTAATCTTAAAGATGAAATTATACAGGAAATTATGTATCTTAAAGGATGGTAAAAGTCTGATTTTGGTGAATCAATCATTATAAATGATTGATTTTATAATAAAAAATAACAAATAAATCTAAATTATAAAATAATTAAACTTTTGAATTATTTATTGTATAATTTTTATTCTAATAAATTGAGTTAGCTCAAGCTTTCAAGCTAAGCTCAGACTTGAGCTTTTCAAGCTGAGCTCATTGTTAGCTTGAGTTCATTTAAGCTGGCTTGTGAACTACTAAGCCAATTTAAACATGACTTGGCTTAGCTTGAACTCAGCTTAGCTTAAAAACTTGCAAGCTAACTCAGTTTGTACAGAGCTTTATGAACAACTATAAATGGCATCCAAATTATTTTGAATATCATAAATATAATTTGTGATGTATAAATTCATTAGTTTATATGTAATTTATTAAGTAAAGTGCCAAAATAATTTGGGATTTTATTATATATCTAAATTGATTTTAAAATTTGAATGGCATTTATATGAATGACTAAATGATATTTTTGAAGTAACAATATTTAATACTGAGTTTTTTCTCTTATAGATAAAATCAGAGAGTCACATTTATAGCTAATAGTATTATAATCTGCTAAACTAGTATTATGATTTATTAATCTATTAATTTATCAATTTGTAGATTCATTCAATTCAAATTTCATTTAGATCATCTGAATAAATTACAGATGGATGATGGATAATCTAATAGATGATCTAAATGATCTACAGTCATCCCCTTATATAATCACACCTCTCGAAACTGAAAAAAAAAGGTGTAATTATAAAAAACCTATATAATGTGACTATAGAGGAGATTTTTTTAATAATATTATTAGTAACTTGGACTAAACATAAATATGCTTATAATAAGGGTAATGTAACTAAACAGGAGGTGCCTATAGAGGGAGATGACTGTATTTTTTTTTTTTATTAAAAAAATGTATAAAAAAAAAATTTGAAAAAAAATCCTGAAAAAAAACTGGATTGAATATCTGAAATTAATATATTCTGATGGTATTTGGATGATCTTTGGATAAATTCATAGATTTATTTTAGATATCTGGATTATTATGAATCAAATTAACAGATCACAAATTCATTCAGATTATAATACTAATCCAACTCGTAAAAAATAATAACATATTCATAATAGAAAGGTTAGTAGAAATAGGATTATAAAAACACAATTTTTAGTCATTTTTCCATATACACAGCCTTAATGTATCTATTCTAGTAAAAAGAACATCAATGTTATCATGTATCCTTTCACTAAAATAGTACCAGAGTTACTAAACAAAGATAATTAGTATTTTTATTTGTATTATGTAATCCTTTTCAAGAATTTATTTTTGCAGTAGTTGCTTTAGCAATGTTTTATTCCATAAATAATAAAGTATTAATATATTCCTTCACTTACCTAGTATTACTGTCACTTTTTATACCCTTACATAATCATAGTAAAATATTTGTCATTCCACGTCACAACCCTCCACTTTTCATTTTCACTATTCCAGGGACTTAGAATTTTTTCGAGGTGTGAAATCATATTTGTTACGCCCTTATTTGTCACATGATTAATTTCTTAATGCCATAATGCCGCCAAAAAGTCACGTGGAGACGGAAAAAGTGACGGTGATACTGGGGCTCGTTAAAGTCACGTGCGATTATGTATCACTCCAGACGTTTTTACCCGAGCCAATAACGATATAAAAGCGCCTCCACCTCCGTTACTATGAGACGGTCTGCGGACGATATTAAAAAGATGTTCTTATTTAGGAACAGGACTTAGGACTTGATGAGGAGGATGAAAAAATTATTCGCAAGATCACTGGTCGTGCATTTCTCAAGGTAACCGAAGAAAAGCTTCGTAGTTATGGAATGGCAGGTGGGCCCGCGTCTGTTCTTGCAGACTGTGTAATGGGAAAAAGTTGAGGTCGTTCTCAGCCTGAGTGAGGTGTTAAAGAAATATGACCTTGACCCCGACGGTATAGACAGTATCCCGCTGTTCTCTCCCCAACTACGAAATTCAAGACAGCAATAAGGTTTTCAAACGTTGTATGGAAGAGATTTTGGGTAGGTTGCGCACCTACGGCACTTTACAACCGGATAGTTTAGAAGCCATGCGTGATGAGTATGTCGTGGCGCTCCCATTCATATCGTTATAGATGAAACGAACAAGGATCTTAGCATGCTGGGATAGTAGGTGAGGAAAGCCGGGTCGGATTGATTACGCAATCAAGGAAGCCGAGGACCTTATCTGCATCACGGAGAATAAACAGCACAAGGTCCCTATAGGCTTTGCTCAGAATATCAAAAAGCTCGAAAGTGCGTATGAGACGAACAAGAAGAAGAAGAGAAAACGAGGTGAGGACGATTTTGATTATCTCTATGGGGTCGTCAGGTTGGGACTGGCGCTTCCTTCTATATACCCCCGGAGAGATTTCCAAGGCAGATGACATTGCCTATTCGATCGAATTTACAAAGAAGGCCTTGGACCCGAAGTCCGAAGAACGCCAGTCATTGCAAAATAGTGTGAGGAAGGTTTTGGGTCTACTCGTTGGATTGTTGAAGGATAGGGCATGTGTGGAGGATGAAAAGGGTTAGGATAGAAGGCTACCGTTTGAAAAAATAATCATGTATATTAGTCCGCAGATATCACGGGCTACACGCCGAACTTTGTATTTATTTTTTATCTTATATTAATAAAACGTTTTACATTTGCCACATTGAATATTTCCTATCGTATAAAAAAATATTAATAATCATGACATCAGAGCTTGATTTATTAAAACAAGAAAAAGTTAAGCTTTTGGTTAAGAAAGCCGAGCTTGAAGCTGAGATTGCCAAGCTTAAAGCCGAGAAAGCTGAGTTTATAAGTTCTATCAAAAAAGATTACGCTGATTTTGAGACCCATATAGTAAAATTAAAGCATCTTAGTTTGGAACAGCCAGATCGTCTTGAGAGTATTGAGGCTATAATTATTGAGATCAAGGCTCAGAATGCAAAAAATAAATCAATAGAAGAATATGAAAAGGAATTGGAATCTAAGAAAAATCGCAAATTCCAGACTAGATGCATCCAGATAGCTAAGGAAATTCTTAATGAGGATCCGATAATTGAGTATCGCCCTCCTTTCTTGAACGTGATGCCTTCTTCCAAAAACATCGAATTGCATTGGAAGTGCAAGAGGCACAGCATCGATCGGCTTCATGGCACTAGCTGGTATAAGGATGTTAAGACATCGTTAATCGTGACCGGCAAAAACGATGCATATGTCAAGATAATGGAATTTCCCTTCTTGAAGTATGGTATGACGAAAAACCGGAAATCGTTATTCTGGAAAGGATACGAAAAATTAAGAATCAGCCATCCAAAAGTTTCGAACTTTCGATTCCCTATAATTATTATTAATTCGTTGTTTTTTTTCGCATATTTTTCAAAGTAGGATACATCCGATACGATGTTTCTCTCCAACGTGACTTATCACGTGCCTACTGCGTCATATATAAATGGTCCTGTCACACAATTTTTTATCAAGACTGATTAACTCGCTCATTTTTCTTATTTTTTCTTACTCATCTCATTCTTATCGAAAAAATGAATCTTTGCTGTATTATAGCCGTTCTTCCTTTTCTTCCTTTTATCATTTCTACATCCTTTGTGTGACTTCCGATCATTCTTTCATTAGCTATTTTTTATTTACTTATACTACAACTTCTCAGGTATTATTAGGTATATAAAGCCAAAGCATATTATACCATCTAATATACCTACAAACTTTTTATTCACAGCTTTTTTAGAATACCTCGGCCTCAAACAATACTTTAGGAGATACTTTATCGAACAACACTTCAGGAGAACAATATCACACTCTCAACATCCAAAATTCCATCTTACTTTGAAGGATTAGAAAAGCAGTGGGCAGAGCTCAATAAATACAGAAGAGGTTTGTTTATTATTATTTTTGAATATAGCCAGTTATCTGTATTAAAGGTTACTATATACTACATAATAGATTTTCAAAACGAAATTTTGTTCAAAACGCACATTGATTTGTTGAGAAGTAAGTATTTAATTTATTATTGCTTTACTACAATAATATTTTTTAACAATTTATTTTTTGCAGAAGACCCCTTTGGAGCACCTGTCCAACTTTCTAAGAAGAACATATCAAGAAGTAAGTTCGGACAAAGATTCACTACAGAAAAAGGATCTATCTGAAGAGGACAACGAAGTTTCTAACTGCAAAGAATTTGAATTATATATCATCAACGAATCATCCTCGGAAGAGGATCCTGTTGACAAATAACTTTAACCCGAACAGCTCTTACTAGTATGAATAATTTGAGCAAAACACGAAAGACATTATAGTGACACTTTTCTAAGCCCCTTGGGACCATAGTAAAAAAAATAGCAGAATATGCACTTAAAGAGGGTGTGCATTTATAGAGAGTAAATATATAGAGCTAATATAAGTTGGCATCAAGCCTACCGTGCACTTAAAGAGAATTTATATAATGCATGCACTTATAGAGAGTGCACTTATGGAGATCTTACTGTAGTAGTTCATGCATTAATTGATATTTCTTATGCAACAGTTAATCAGTTAACTTCATGTATGTTTCTCTAGGTTCTAGGTTGAGTCAAATCTAGAGTCATTTATCTAAATGTAAATCAAACACATTATGTAGATATTAGATTTACATTTAGACGTATAATTAAAGTTACAGATGTATTTTTTAGATAAATAATTGCTATTATGTTTAAAAAAGTTAAATAAAATTCATGCATTTATTTTTTCTACAAAAAAATATCCAATTACAATGAAAAATTCAGAATAACATATGGAAAAGTTCTGTAATTGTATTTATTTTTTATTTTTTATCTATATTAATAAGACATAATATTATTGCAGTTTTCAAAAAAATTGATCTGCATGAAATTTACTAAAATTAAATTTTTAATTTTACCTCTATTTTTAAGTAGCATAATATGTAAAAAAAAATTTTTTTCTTTTTTAAAATATAATTTATTTTATTTATACACAGGCCTACAATAAATTACCAGATTTTTATCACGTGAATTTGTACTCCGTGTTATGATCAGCAATTTCTCCCTATCATGCATATAAATAAAGAAGATAGCAAAATATTTTGCTTTCACCTCTCTTCTAGTTTAAAATGCGTGAAAACAAACTTTCAAAAACCTAGCATGAATGCATTATTGGTGTATATCTTAGTGGTACCAAGCAAAGAGTTATTTCTACTCAACTTGGTATTCCCACTAGTATTATTAATAATACTATAAAAAGGTATAAAGAAACAGGTTCTACAGAACCTAAGAAATATTCTGAATGGCCAAAATTACTCAATGAATATGATACATAAGCTTTAAAATTAATTATCTGAACTTGACCGATTTTCTCCTTTAGGTGATGTAACAAACAAGTTAAATACTAGTCTTAATACAAGATTGCACTATAATACAGTTAGAAGTTATCTTCATAATAAAGGTCTTGGAAGTTATATTGTAAGAAAAAAGTCTCGTTTAATCACCAAACATCGAACTGACCGCTTGGGATAGTGCAGAAGAAAATAAAACTGAACAGAAGAATAAAAACAAGTGGTATGGTCAAATGAGTCTAGATTTGCACTTTTTCAATCAGATGGTTGAGCAAAAGTATGACGAGGTCCTAAAGAAATATACAATAAAGATTGTATTCAACTTATAGTTAAGTTTGGTGGAATATCAGTGATGTTTTGGAGGTGTTTTGGTTGACATGGGGTTGGACTTTTGGTTGTGATAAAAAGAAACATGAATTCTAATGATTACATCAATATTTCGGCTAATCATTTTATTCTATAGATTGACAATTATCCCAACTCTATTTTTCAGCAAGATGAAGCATTATGTCATATTTCAAATTATAGTACTTGGTGAATGAGAACATATAATATTCCAATTTTAGATTGGGTGGTGCAAAGCTTCAATCTTAATCTAATAGAGAATTTGTGAAACTATTTGGATAACCAGTTTCAAAAAAGAAAATCTATATCCAGATCTAAATAGGAGTTAATTGTGGCAATATAAGAGAAGTGGTGAAAAATTACTATTGAGACATATTATCACTTAATTTTAAGTATGCTTGATCAGGTTAAAATAGTAGTTAAGGCCAAAAGTGATTATACTAAATATTAATTTTTTCATAATAATATTTTTCATATAATTACTTTATATTTTATATTTTAATATAATAAAATTTATTTGTTAATTAATAAATACAAAAAAAAATTTTACATATGCACAAAATTATGAATTTTACATTATAAATTTTATAAATAAAAAAAAAATCTGGTAATTTATTGTAGGCCTGTATACAAAGAACAGAAGTTAAAGGTTTTATAAAATAAGTTTCAAATATCCTTTTATATATTTTTTTTATAACTTATAATATATTATTTTTATGGGTACCTATGATTATATATGATTACAATAATTACAAACAAATACAAATAATTATATTACAAGTAAACTTTTATTTAATAATACAACTTTTAAAACATATATATTGTGATTTTTTAAAGGTTTCAAAAGTTTATCATTATTATTTTATTTTTTATAATTATAAATATATAAATTAAACTAATACTTAAATTGATTAAATACTATTTAAGTAATTTATTTTTTAAAAGAAAATAAACAATAGGATGCCATTCAAAATCCCAAAACTCAAAATCCTAACAGACCAAAATCCCAAAACTTAAAATTCCAATAGGTACAAAATCCTGAAACTCAAAATCCTGACAGGTACGAAATTCTGAAATTAGCTTGCATTAAGCTTTAATACCATCTGGAATCAAGTTTCAGATTTTTTTCAGAAGTTTAATAAATCATAAATTATAATTCCAGGTAGCATTAAAGCTTAATGTGAGCCAATTTTTCAGGATTTTGTACCTGTCAGGATTTTGGATTTCAGGATTTTGAGTTTTAGGATTTTGGCCTATCAGGATTTTGAGTTTCAGAATTTCGTATCATACCCAAAAAACATTATAATCTAACTTATCCATTTAGCTACTTTAAATTCATTATGATATTTAAAAATATTTCTAGAAGGTTTACCAAATTCTAATGGTATTTGCTTTTTGAAATCATGCATTTTTTTTTAAATTTAACTGAGTATAGTTTTATTAGATATTTTATTTTTGTAATATGTATAAAAGAAAAATGCAGCTTTTTTTTTAGTTTAATAAATTTTATTATTAATAATTTATAAATAAAAAAAATTGTTAATATTAAATTTAAATATTAAAAGTTAATGTTAAAATCCAAAAGTATCAATTTTGAACCGGAAGAGCAAAATGTAATTCTGGGCAGAATTATGAAATCAGTGTTGAAATCTTAAACACGTGATTTCTCCTTTTATAGCGATTGTAATTGGTTGATCGGAGAGAGAGAAAATTTACTATCATGAACCCCTCCAAAGTGCAAGGGTGGAGAGAACAACTTCAAACTCTCAAAGAGGTAGAATCGAATGCATCATTTGATAATGTGAATCTTGATGAAATTCAAGGTACTTCAAGTTCCAGTTATGCTTCAACAATGGTAAGATCGTTTCGAGTAGGTTGGGGACTTAATGGAACATATGTTCATCGGTCGAAAAAAAATTTACGTCCAATATATACACCTTTCATTGTACGAACTGCACCATCAAGAATAGCTAAAGCACAAAGGGATATTGTTAAATTTCGTAAAGTTTTAATCGTATCTGAAGAAGATAGATACATTAAAGAACGTATCAGTAAATCGTTGGAATTAATTTTTGAACGTTCCACATTTGGACAAGAAGATGATACCCCTTACATTAATCCAGCGGAATTAGGTTTTATGGATTTCATATCAGTATTTGATACTAAGACGATTGATGAACATGAAATTTTAACGTGGAAACTTTGTTACGCTTTATGGGATGACCTTCAAATTCCAAGTGAACATTATGATTCTATGAGTCTCACGAAAGTGACAAAAGATTGTAGAAAGGCTAGAATATCAAAATGGTTTCAAATAGCCAGTGAACTAAAGATGACAGATCATCTAAAATTATCTGGTTACAGCAATGACGACACGGATTTAATTTTTGCACATTTAACTAGCAAACAAATTTCGAAAGCATCATTAATAGCAATCAAAAATCGGGATTTTCACCTGGCATCATTGTTATCACAATCATATGGCAACGATTATGTCAAAGAATGTATGAAACAGCAGCTAGATCATTGGAAAGAAACTGAAGTTAATAAGCTTATTTTACCAAATTATTTAAAGTTTTTTGAATTATTATCTGGAAACGTCTTTGCAACAACAAAAGGCCTTGATTGGAGGACAGTTATTGGTATGCAGATGTGGTATGGCTGTAAGCTTGATGATTCGTTTGACGAAGCCTTGGCCATATATGAAGAAGCTAGAAGATCTTCGGAAGATATTTCAACCCCTTTTGTATGGTATAATCAATCTCATGCGGTTTATGGTAGTGATCATTGGGCTTATTTGGATGCGAATAAACAGACCCTTGATCTTCATTACCATCTTATGAAACTTTCAACTGATCCCACTCACCCTCTTGGGGATGCTTTACATCCTCGAACGAACCATATTGCACCACTGGATTATCGTGTTACTTGGCTTTTGCATTATATGATAGCTCGTATTTTACGTATATGCGACTTGAGTGATGGTGGGATTACGGTTGATCAACTCTCTTTAAAATTTATATTTGAATTGGAAACTTTGGGTATTTGGCAATGGGCTGTTTTTATTGCTATGTTTATTAATGAACCAGATGTTCGTAAAAATGTACTATGTGAATTATTAAGTAGATATGTACACCAAATTCCAAAAGAAAAAGTTGAAAACTTTCAGAATTTTGCAATCAAAACAATGCAACTTAAGGAGGAATGGCTTTCCAATTCACAGGAAATTTTTTCAAAGTATAAAGAAGCACCTGGTAGAAAGAGAAAATTCAGTTATTAAAATCCATTAGATCTTGATGATTTCAACACAAAAAAAAAAAAAAATTTACAATAAGCCAACTCTAATCACATCAAATTATGAACATCCTATTATTACAAAAAAACATCAAAGATGCATTTTATATTTTTACAATGTATAGTTGAGTATATATCTTTGCATTACTATAGTTTGTTATATTATAACTGATTTCTCTCTCATTGTAATCCTTATAAATATATAGAAAAAATTAAAAATTAAATAGAAAGTTAAATTCAATAAATCATTTGTAATTAATAAATCATTTAATAAATTTTATTATTATTAAGTTTAGCAAATAATTTTAGTTTCTTTCTAATAACTTTCATTAGTTATATTAAATATGTACTAATATATTTTTATAATTTATCACCATGGTATTGTCAGTATCACGTGATTTAATAATCTGCAATGAAATTGCCTTTTTAAAAATCTCGTATAACCCAAAATTTCAATTTTTAAGAAAACACATTACCTAAGGAAATTTTGGTAAGCATTATAAAATTTGGGCAAAATTAAATATATAATGAATAATATGTGACAAATAGTATTTATCATACCAAAAAATTCATTCTTATAATAAATAGTAAAAATAAAAAACTAAGATGTGATGCAAAAGGGAGGGGTCAAATTATTATATAATATAAATTCTATAATAAAATAGATCATGTAATAGGGATGATAATATATCACTATAATAATAAATTATTTTTTTCAAATATAAATTATAATTTTATAAAATAAAAAATACATAGAATATAAAAAAGAAAATGAAGATTTTAAATATATTTTTAAATATTTTATTATATAATAATTTCTAGTAAGAAGTATATTATCTAATAATAGAACAAATTATTAAATTTTTTTTAAAAAATATAAATCAAAAAATTACAGTATTTCTTTTTAAATATTATAAAAGCCTTAAAAAATTAACAAAATTAAAAAATATTATTATATAGTTTATATAGTTAATTTAAAATTTTATTATTAAATAGTGATGATAATTGAATATATTATTTTATTAGCAATTTAAAAATTTGCTATTTAGAAAAAACATGAGATAACTTACCTTTTACTAATCTTAAAAATATAAAATAGATGTATCTTAATGAAATGAATCTATTAAGCTAAATTATATTTTCTTGTGATTAAAATTTTTAAATTATATTAAAATATAATATAAAAATTAATATTATATACATAAAAATATACTATTTAATTATCTTTTTACTAAAAATCTGGTAATTTTTTTTTTAGTATTAAAAGATACTTTTCTAATTACAAATTTTATATTATTAATAAAAATATATATAATTTTCACTAGATTTTAATAATTAAATTTTATAGTTTACTGGTTAATTACAAATTAAGTATTTGATTTTTGTAATAATTTTTTGTTTTTAATTTGAGTAATAATATTAATAGTTTAAACATTTTTATAAATAACTTTTTTTTTATAAAAAAATTCAAAGAACTTATATATAATATAATTTTTTTAATAATTATACAAATTATTTTATTAAAATAAATTTAAATTTAGAGAAAATATTTAATTAATTTTCAATTTCTAATATATTTAAATTAATAATAATAATATCCTTTAATTTTTATTATTTTATTAGTAAAAATATAAATTAATTTCTTATTAGCTAATATTAAAAAAATTTTTTAATAATATATTGTAATATATTTTATAAAATAATATATGGTATTTTTAAAAAAGAAAATATGCAAATTTTAGGCCATTTAATATAATTTTTACATTATTATTTCTTAGTTTATAAAAAATTTTTATAGTCAATTTATTTTTAATTATAAAATTTTTATGTTTTTATTTTAAATATTTTATCTATTATTCATATTTAAAATTTTTACTTATACAGTATATACTTTTTTACTAATATAAATTATATATATAAATATTATTCTAATATTTTAATCCAAATATTAAATATTTAATGGATATTGTACAGTGTGCATTTATATAGGTTAACGTCACGAAGTAATGTTAACCAATGAAATACCACTATATAATATCTATATTATTGTATGGCTAATGCAGATCATGCTTTATAAAAGTCTATTAAAAAGGTTATTTAATAATAACCTTTTTTCTTTCTATCATATTTTTTTTTCATGTTTCCTTTTATTGTCAAATAAATTTTCTTTATTATTACTCTTTAATATGCCATGCGAAAATAACAGAATTTATGAGAAAACTTTAGTAAGTTTACAGTATTATATAAAATATAATAGTAAATTTTATTTATACAAATTATCTTTATAATTTTCTAAATAAGGTTTCAAGTGACAATTTGGAAAAAAATGTTAGAAACATCAGAATGCAATGATTCAAAAGAAATATCTAACAACCCTCCAATGCAGAAGAATAATTTATATGAATTATTATAAGAAATTGATTCTAACAATACTAACCTAGAAATTACTATGAATACAAATAATTTAGTTAATTTGATAAATAATGGGATTTTAGTAATTAATGCACACTATTTTACTACAAAATTAACAAATTAATAAAAAATTGAAAATTTTAAAATAGAAATTCTAACGAAAAAATTCTAAATTGCTTAAATTCTTAGTATTTTATTAATATATCAATATTGTATGCAAACAAATCAATATTGTACACAAATAAACTTTTGAACTTCAATATTGTACAATGATTAAAATATAGGTCAAATAAAATCAGCATGATCCTATAGGGCCGTGCAATAATAAATAATAATTTTTTTTTCTTTTATCAATTTTTTGCTACTTATCTAATTTTTTCTTTTATCAATTTTTTGCTATTTATCTAATTTTTTTTCTTTTATGTTTTTCAATTTCAAATAAGTTTTTTTATTTTTATTACTTTTTTTTCTTTTTTTTAGATTTTACTTTTTTTATTTAAATGATATCAAATCATTTTAATATCATTTTTATTATCTGTTATTTATATATTTAAAGTATAATTTGTAGTTAAATTAGGGCAAAATTAATTAGTTAGTCTAATCAGAATTACTGATAATGGAGTAAGTAAATTTCATGTTTTTTTGCATTTTTCTTTAATTAGAAACGTTTCCTAACATTTCTTTTAATTGTTTTTTTATAGATTTCGAGTTCAGACAAGTTCCGCAACATTTGTTGCGAAACTTTTTTTTTTTAATTAGAAACATTTACTTTTATTTTTTTTATAGGCTTCAGACTCAGGATAATGGAGAATTCTGGCCAGCATTAAGATCATGTGTCTTAAATGGCAAATAGTTTGAATCATGACATAATGACATGTGACATGTCACGTTTGAGTGGGTTGTCTTTGCTAAACAACTATTGTTATTTTTGATCAATCCGTTCTGGGTGGATTGGTGGACATATTGGACATTTATTGTATACTCTTTATACAATACAAATTTTGAATAAAATTGTTGAATGTACGTAAATTCTTAAATTAATGTATTTAGATGTTGAAGTTCATTAATTATTTTAGCATGTGACAGGAGATTTCACAGGAGATGAATCGATACTTGATTTTCCTATTGTGCATTATCTTGCCTTTCCCTTTTGAAGCATTTAGATGCTGCAAAAGCTGTTGAATTTCTTATGCTCTGCAAGAATCTTGATGGATTTGGCAGTCACCTGGAACGGAATTACATGCGGGTCAAAGTAAGGGTTATTGTGGTTCGATATTTCCTTTTTTTTTATATTATTCTATTTTATTGTATAGTTTTTCGCTGTGTTGGTGCTCTTGCTTTCGTTAATTCGTTACATTTGGTCTGATTTACTTGATGGTAGCTTTGTGAACAACAATTGAAAATGGTAAATGATCGATCAGAAAAACTTGATGATGTACGTTATACTTAATTATTGATGCAAAGAATAAATACTTTTCTTTACACCCTTATGGTATGTTATTTCTGGTTTCGTTTAGTATCTTGGGTAGATTACATTAGATAAATAGAGAAAAATTGATTGAATTTGTGTTTGCCGCTCAGGTACTTATTTTTCCTTAAATCTGTGTAAATTTAATTGTAATATTGAATTGTTATTGAAATTTTTTTTTCCTCAGGTTCCTGATGGTAGAAGTAGACCAGGAGACATGGTAGATGTATCTCAACCTTATTTGGAATTGCGGGTTTTAATATTATTTGTTCCCAGTTTTTGTCTCGTTTAATATATTTTCTTTCATTAGATTTATTATTGTTAGGATATCTAGATTTCAAAGCATGTGGGATCAGATATCATGTATAAATTTATGACTCTATATTATAATTAACATATTTTTCTTTAATTATCTTAAAAATATTATATATACAGTATATCATACCTTTAAGTTGCTAAATTATTTTTTGGATTTCTATTGCATATATATATATGTACAGTATATGTATATATATTTTTGCAGTAGTGATAGAAAAAGAGAACACACTGTATGTTATGATAATTAATTATTATGATGTCAAATGAAATATTTAAATTTATATTCAAATCAAATATATTTATTTTGATACATTCAAGAAATATAATAAATTCATTCAAGTACGTTCTTCTCTGAAAGAATCAGCATCATCTGTGTTTACCATCATGCTCACTTCCCAATCTTCCAAATGGTTATCATAATAGATACAAACGAGGCATCGGCATCGATTGAAGGGTTTGAATGTATAGGCATATCTTGACCTGTTTGAATTAAATCTTCATCTTGAGTCAAATCCTCGTCCTGAATATCATAAACTTGAGATGAACTGCATTAATTTGTGTAACATCGTAAAAATTCGCGAAAAGAATATCATATATTTTTTAAATGATTCATTTCGTGCTTTATTAACTTCACATATTACTTTTAAATATAAATATTTTTATACTAAATGATAAATTTCCCTAAAATTTGAATCAGAAAGTTTATAAAAGATCTAAATTTTTTGTAACTGAGGCTCGGATAAACTGAACACAATAATAAATATGGGTTGTTCTAAGAAAATAAGGAAAGGGGTTTCTTAGATTAGAAAGGGTGCGTTCAACAAGTTAGGTTGAGTTAGGTTGCTGATCCATTGGAATCAAAATAGACCTTTAACTTGGCAGGAATCCAAATTATGAATTCATAGTTAATATCGGATAATATAAGAATAACAAGTTAATTTGTTTTATAACTAATTAATACAGTAATAAAAGCTTTATTAAATTTTTAAAAAAAAAAATTTTTTCTTGTAATTTTAGTTATGCATAAAAAAAAACAGCCGCGCATCATATAAAAATTGTGCACATAAAAATTTCTTATAAGCACGTGGTCTAAAATTTGAATTTCAACCGCTGATAACAATATAATTTCAAATTATAAACATAAACATATATATAAATTTACATTTAATACAGTATAATTATTTTCTTCCGAAGAAGCTCAACAAGCTTTTTTGTGAACCATTGTCTCCCTTGTTCTTACCGCGTTTAGCGGTGGCGATAGGTTCTTTTGCCTTGATTGTTTTCTGTGGCTTCTTTGCAAAACGCTCTGAAACCGATTCGTCTTCTGAAAATGACTCCCACTCGTGATAATTTTCGTGTACAGTATACCCTCTTTCGTTCACGAATGATCTAGATTTCAATATCTGACGTCTTCCTCTTTTCTTTTGTAAAACAGTTGGAAGAGCATTTTGTTGATCAGAACGCACTAATGTTGGCGATGGTTTATCTTGTGACAGATCTTTCTCGTCATTGTTGATGTCCAATTGTTCTGCCTTATTTAAGAGTGAAGTAATATCAGATTGATCTTCTCTTCGCTCGTTGGAAATTTGTTTAATCTTTGAAGCTTCGGCCTCTTGATGTAGATCATCTGCGACCTTATTGTTTTTCCTCTTCTTTACGACTTTATCTTTTGTTGTTATTTTGTTTTTGGAATCAGCCTTATTCAGAGGAGTTCCTTTACCGTTCTTTTGTTTGTTGGTCGCCTTTTCTTCTTCCGAAATCTCGACATCTAATTCATCAACAGCTTCATTACTCTTTCTCTTCTTTGATTTTTTATTTGAAATCTTACATTCATCCTGAGAAACAGCTTTATTCAAAGGTGAAGTGATATCAGAATCTTTATCGTTTTTTTGTTTACTGATAATTTGCTTTTTTGACTTCTTGGCTGTTTGCTCTTCTTTTGAAATCCCAAATTCTCCATTATGATTACTTTCAACTTCATCGCTCTTTCTTTTCTTTTCCTTTTTATTTGAAGTTTTTGATTCATTCTGGGAGGCAGCCTTATTAAAAAGTGAAGCAATATCAGAAGAAGCTTTATCACTATTTTGTTTTTTTTCTGTGATTTTAATTGTCATAATTGACTTCTCAGAAGATGAAACATTCCCTTTTGTTGGTTTCATTTCAACTGCCTTTTCAGACGTGATAGAAGTATTTGGTTGTGAAGCTAAGGTTGAAGTAACAGAAGGCGCGTCTTTATTTGCAGATTCACTAGCAACTTTATCAATAGGTTCTCGTCCTGCCTTAATCAAATTAGCTTCAGTGGGACATTCTGGTTGTACGCTATAAACGTGTAAACTTGTTAAGCGGATAAAACCTTTTCGTGCAACTTCTAACTTTTCTTGGGTTACTAAAGTCACGGTATGCTGACTATTATTTGCGGTAAGACCACAAATACAATAGATAGCATGAACACCATTTTCTTTAGAAGAAATAAATTTGTAAAGAAGTTGTTTTGCTTTATTAGCATGAATATTGAGATATCTACTCAACCATCCGTAAGTAACAATTTTACGTTCTTGTAATACGAGCTGTTCGACTATTATAAGTTGATCTGTAGTTTCCATATTGAAAAGTGTTATCAAGAGTTCTCTGGTAATTATTATTAATGATAAACTTTAAAAGATATAGATTAACAATAAATGCTTTCAACCTTTCAAGTTTCAACCAATTGATAGGTTTTAAATAGTTCAACACGAACAGTTTCGCGACTCTTTTTATATCATAACAGATAATAATACAAACTCGTGGTTTTTCCGACATGTTACACCAAACTCTGAGACCAACAATACTGTATATTTTAAAGTTTTGCAATCACCATTGATGATCATCACCAGTGTCATATGGTCATATGTCATATGATTATAGTTAGGTTAATTTTACTATAAACTATTGCATCCAATAACTTTTTCTTAAATCAAATAAATCAAAAAAAATTTAATAAATTTTTGTACAATATTTCTTTTAAAACCTGTGTAGAAGGTTAACTAATGGTGGGTTTGAAGATCTGTACAGGAAATCATTCAAAGAACTGCACAGATTGTTATCCTAAAAAATTTCCTGATGTAGGCATTAATATGTTTAACTTTGGATTTTAAATTTGAATCAACCGATAATTATTTTGTATCATTATTTAATGTTTATTGTTTATATTTACAGTTAATATTATATAACAAACAATTAAAGTATATTTTTGGTTAGTTTTTGAACAAAAAAAAATATAAATAAATATATATATGTATAAAAGAGATTAAGAGAGACACGTATTATATATGCGGCCCATAAATTTGCTTCTTATGTGTACGGCACACGGCATTTTGTTCGGTATAATGAGATTAAAGTCCGTATCACACTAAAAATCCGCTATAAAAGTTCGTTATACGGCGAACCGACTGTATTTTATTTGTAAAAATTTAAAAGTTATAGTATGTTTATAAATCTAACATACAAAATGTAAAATTTGATGCTTAAAAAAAAATAAAGTTTTCATAAAAAATTATATTTAATACACAACTTTATATTGCATGCATATAATAGTTAATAAGAAATTTCAATTTAACAAATATTGTTAACTTTAAATAAACAAGATTTTTGCATTATTAATTTGTTACTCAAATTTTTATCGTTGTTCTAACGTAAAGAATCGGCAATAATAAATGCACAATATTTAACTTTGACACGTTATAATTTTTGTGACATACAAGGAGTAAAGGGAGAAACTCCGATCAGCTCCGATCTGTCGATTTAAAATGATTAAAAATTAAATCTGATTTATCATACTAAAAAAAGCTGCGTACATGATTTTGTAATCAACTGACAATTTATATATAATAAACCCAACGTCAATTTTTTTTTTGCAACATCTGTCTCCCCGTATTTTAGGGCCGGCTTTATGTAGGTCCTTTATATTAATTATATACTTCTCAAATTATTTGTAGCGTATTATTGTCTTTGTTTGTCTTCTTTGCGTATGGGATAATTTTCAAAATCAGTAACGCCGAAACCCCTGCTTGCGTTTCAGGTTGCCAAAAAAGTCTCTTATGTTCAGTTAATGAATTCGAGAGAACGTGAAATCGTTTATACAACTTATTTTGTATGCTTCCCTTTTATACTTTCTTTTTTTTTTTTTTTTTTTTTTTTTTTTTTTTTTTTTTTTTTTTTTTTTTTTTTTTTTTTTTAGAATAGTTATCTTTTTTTTCTTTTATTATTTAGTCAACACCATTTTCACCTAATTTTGTATATATTTGAAGAAAATGCTCAAATTCGGAATTTTATTTTCAAAGTCTTATTTAGCTCAATACATGTCTGGTTCTAAAAACAACACGATGGTAACTTCAACAAAACACAACTCAAAACATACGTCAAGTCGATCGTCGACTCCTGGGCTCTTTGGCTCAGAGCGATTTGCATTTTGGAATTTTTTACCTACTTTATCCTATACTTCAGTCGCCTACATGTTGATCGTTGTGGCAATTTTGCTCTTCTTGGTTATTGTATATAAGGTATGTCTTTTAATCATAGTTATTATATGTTTAGGAAATTATAGCATAATATGTATGCATTATATGATAAAAATTATTTCGATTTGATCTGATCGATCTAGTTTTTTTTTAATCAAAAGTTAATCAAAAAGTTGATCATTAATCAAAAATTATTTTAATGAAGGTTAATGATATTAAGTTGGATCATTTAGTTAATGTGATATTTTTGGAGAAAAAAATTTTTTTTTTTTTTATTGTAGTTATTTAATTTCATGGTCAGTTAATCAATTTTAGACTAATAAATTTTCTAATAACTTAAAATTAGCATGTAGCCAAGCCCAGTTGGATACCTAGTTCCCAACAGCTGAGCGAAAAATTTAAATTGTACATGGCTGGATCCATGATTGGTGACTTTATACGGTGGATATTCAATGATATTTGGACAAAGTCACGTCAGGATACAGTAGTATCAAATAAGGATGAAAAAAATAGACGTTTGTCACTTGACATGTCATCTTCGTCTTCAACGTCCTTATCACCATCTGTACTACCAACGCATAATACATCACCTAGATCATATAAAAATACTCGATTTACATCTCATAGGCGTCCTGGTTCGCGTCAAAAAACTCAATCTCAAAACATACCTGCAAGTTCACTTTCACCAATAGAAGATAATCCATCTTCTACATCTTCACATATTGAACAATCTTCAACATTTACAGAGCAAGATGAGACAAAAACAAGTGTAACAATTCATGTTGCTGATACATTAAATTCTCGTACTGATTCATCTTCTGTTGATGTCTGTCAAGAAAGCAAAGGAGAAATCGATAAAATCGTTAATCATCAAAAATTGGAGACGAGTCAAGATTTTGTTCATGAAAATATTAATTCTTGGACTGAATCACAACAAACTCCAACGGTAATTTCAAATAAATATGGTAAAAGTAGACGTACAACCGCAGAACTTACATTTTTAGAAGCTACAAATAACGGGTCTTCTAAATTACAAAAAAAGAATTCTATGAAAGGGCATCGAAAGCAAAATGCTCGTAATAAAGAACAAACTGTCGTCCTAGCGACTCAAGAAAGTGATGGAGAAATTGATAGTATTATTTCAGATGATCATTCTGATAGTTTGATCCAACAAAATGACGTGACTGTACCTACTATACAGAAACATGTGCAAGATTCTATTCAAGAAGAGACCTTCGTTAAACATAAAGGACGAAGGAGAAGGACGAGAGGTTCTAAGAATAATCAACAAAAAGTACAACAAAGTCAACAAATAGATCAACGTTCCTTGAAGCAAGAGCAACCAGTATCTTCACAAAAACAGGTTATTTCATATCAAAATGCTTCAGATATACCTAAATCGCGTCATGTAAGTAGAATAATTAAACCTAGATCACATCATTTTTTCCACACAAATAAAAAATACTTATTCAAAACAGCATCATTCGAATGATATATCGAAGTCTCGTCAATCTGCTGAAAAGTTGAAAACAGACACGGGGGAAAGACAGCACGTTGAATCTCATCAATCGTCACACTCGGATCAAACAGTTTATTTACTACAGGCTAACAAACGTACTGGTCAAATCTATCATCATTCAGCAAACTTGGATGGTACTGCGATACCAGCAAAAGCAACACTCCCCGAGTCAAACAGAAAGGCAGCAGTTTTCCCAAGAACGGATAATATACACTGGAAGCCAAATGTCATAACGACATCATCTCATGTTTCTGCGATGTCTCATAATTTCAATTCAACTACTACTTCAAATGTCACTTATGCTGATGTAATTGCCCCTCAAAAATCAACACTTCCTCGTCCTAATACTTCGGGATTGTCTAACGGAAATAATATTACGACACCGGTCCCTGCAGCTTCTATGAATAACAAGACGAATCACCAATGGTATTCTCCTTTCGGATCGGGTCTCTCAATCCAGCTTACCCCACCAGCGTCTCCTCAAAATATTCATCGTCATTTGCCTTCTTCCAACTCGAATGCATCATCTTCCATATATTTTAAGCAATCTCAGGATCGTAATCGAAATGTAATTGCACCACCTCCCTCATTACCCGCTTCAAATAATGTATCCTCATTTTCATCTTCTCCGTCCTCTTCATTGTCGATGTTCACATCCTCATCTTTTCCTTCGCTCTCCAATTCTTCGTCTAATCAGAACCAAAGTAATGTTACTTCTCCTACAAATTCATCGTTTAGAGAATCGCTTTTTGGAAGAAAATATCCTGTTCAAGATCAAGAAAAAGGTGAATTATCTGACGAGGCAGATGATTCGGAGAATTGGAATAAAAAAATGAGACCACCACAATTGACTAATCATAGAACACAAACCGATGCTTTACTCGTTAGAAAGGGAAAGTTTGACGAAGGAGCAAAAACCGAGAATATCAGCTGGCATCGTGAACAACAAGAGCCTCAACAGCAATTTTCGTTATTTGATAAGCGGTTGTCGTTCATGTATCCTCCCAGATCTTAAGATACCATAAAATGGGAGGCGGTGACAAAATTCGCCAAGTTTATGATAGGGAATTTAACTCGGGATTTTATTGAGTCTTTATTTGTGTTTATTTTTATTTACACCTCTCCTAACTAGAATGTTTTTTTCCTTTATATTAACTAGAATTTTGGCATTTTTAAAAAAAAAATTTTTTTTTGATTGTAAAGATTATTTTTAAGTAAAAAAAGGTTATCTTGTATATTTTATATTTTATAGTATTTTTGCTATCGTAATATTTATGTTTAGTGAATTTTTGTACAGTACAATTATGTAAAAAAGTAAATAACATTTTTTAATTGCACTTATTTAATATTATAAATAATTTAATTTGATAAAGATAATTTACGTAGATCAAATGCCAACCTTTAAATAAGTAAAATTTTCTTTTCAAATTCTCGTAATTGCTTTCTAAATCCATGATTTGGTTTCACAAATGGTCTTTTCTCTTTAACTAAATTCAGTGCTCGTTTATAAGATATTTTTTGTGAATTCATCAAGTAAGCAACCACAATTGTCGCGGATCGACTAATTCCTGCTTGACAATGAACATAGACACGACCGTTTGTTGATTTTGCATTTTCAATGAAACCAATGCATTCGTGAAAGTGTTTAGATATATTGGACGACGGGTCATCTGCAATATCTATCCTGAGATAGCTGAGAGGAATAATTTCATCTATCATTTTATTAACAATTACATTATTTTCACTTGATGAGTCAGTACCCTTTTCCAGAGATAAAGATTGCTCATACTCCTTAGAAAATTGTTGATTCAAAAACTTCGTTATGTTTTCTTTTGTTTCCCAATAATTTGAACAACCAGATAGATTGATAACGTGAGTTATTTTATTGGAGTAAAGTTGTGGGAACCAACAAGCAGTTTTTGCATCTCCCAAATAAAGAAATTCCGGAATTATAATAGAAGGTGGTCTAGTTACAAAATCTAGCATAGACGTTACTTTTAACTGAAACATTGTTACTCGGAAAAAACATACACGATTCACATATACATGAATTTTAGCTGGTACAAAGATTTTTATTAGTTAATGTCGTACAACGTATAACGGTTATGCTTTTTATGAGTAGATCACAATTCCACTATTGATTTTCTAATTCCAAAATAAACCTATAGTGTTCTTTTTTAACGGGCTGTATAGACAAACGTCCGCGGCTCAATAGCGTCATATCTTTCAATTTGTCCCTGTGAGTTTGTAATTCCTTAAGTGTAATCAAACGTTTGAATTTACGAACAAATTTAACATCAACCTATTATTATTAAATTATTAGTATAAATAAAATATTCATAGAAAAATATAATTATTTAATTTTTTTTACCATAAACCATCTTGGATTATCTTTATTTGACTTTGGATCATAATATGGATGAAATTCGTCGAATGCGGTATCTGCAAAGAAAAAAGATTAAATATTCTTAAAGTTCATTAATGCTCATTTACTTACTAACTTACAATCTGGATAAGCCTCTTTCACTATCTGGAAGGAATGTGGCGAATTTAGATTTTTTTTTTTTAAAAAAAAAAAAATGCTCTTTGAATACAGTGTTTATTTTACCTCTGCTAATCCTAACAAATAAAGTAATATATTATTATATTAGAACTTTTATAAAAAAAGATCAAAATAGATTTCTTTACCTGCTATTCCTGGCGTCTTGCAATTAGAATGATAAAATAGTACCTATATTTTACAAATGGAATTATTATTCTAATTATTCTAAAATATCAAATGCAAGTGTTACATACTTTGTCTCCGATTTTCATCTTATCTTTCATAATATTACGTGCTTCATAATTTCTCTACGGTAAAAAAGAAAAGGAAATCAATCATTTATCAATTATAAAGGATTAGGGTTTACGGCTTACCACACCATCCCATTGAGAAACACTATTGACAAAACAGAACAGATTAGTTATTAATAGAATAAAATTTAGATTAATCAATTCATATTTCTTACCCGTCAGGCATATCGGCCAAATCGTTTATGCTATAGAAATATACAAATTATTAAAAATATTACAAAAATATATATTCTGGTATGAATCTAACCTAAACTTCACGTCTTTTCCCTTGACAATCCGTGAGTCGGGTTCAGCTTTCATAAGCCAATATTGAAGATTTTCAATTTGTTCATTCATACTTTCAAGAGAGTTAATTACTTTTGTACGTTTATCCAACATGGGATGAATCTCATATTCTGAAGTCCGTTTTCCTTTCTATAATACAAATTTATAAATAATGAGTCTTAAAATACTTCAAATTATGAACTTATGTTTACCAATTTTACGGATTCAGTCGACTTGTCATTTTGTTCATTTACACTTGAAAACTCGACTTGAAGGTTCAAGCCTTGTGACTTTACGATTTTTGACATGTTCTCAAATTATAAAAATTTTTCCATTAATTATTGATAAAAAACATTAATTATCATAAATTTACGTATTCACGGCTGACGTAATTCTGATAGTGTCTATGAACGTATCGGGGAGTTTTTTTTTTTAATTCTTGGTATAGTACTTTCATGTTTTAATATATATTATTATTAAAAAACTTACTTTATGGAGATTTTTCTGCATTTGTTAATATTCTTTGTATTTGTAGAATTTATATTTATTTTTATTACTTAAAAATCAATATTTATTTTTGCAATTAAAGAAATTGCATTATTGTAAAACTCCTTTTATATAGAGAATTTATGATTTTATAGTTAGATTAGTATAGACTGTATAGTAGTAGCATTTTTTTCTATAAAAGCAAATTAGTTTTATTATAAAAATTTTCAAATTATACATGGAAAAAACAAATTAAAACCATTTATTAAAGATTTCTACTTTTTAAAGCACATTTACTAAAAAAGGTTACTTATACCAATCAATAATATCATATAAAATTTAATCCAGTTAAATAACCAAAAAATTCCTTGGCCGGCTTCGAGTCACATGAACATGGAAATCGCGTCTTTACGCGTCGATGACGTAACATAATAAAAAAAAACATACTCATCTATAATAATACATATAAAATTAATTAATACACGTGAGTCAAGATTCATATATTTGCTAATTGCTACATGGACTGATAAAATTTATATTTAGGTTGGTTAATATTTTATTATAAAAAAAATAAATAAATAAAAGAATTAACTTATTATCTTTATTAGTTTAGTTACTTCAAACTTCTTTGCTTAATCAAAATGGACATGTCATTCAGCAGTGAAGGTGGTGTAGAGAGAGCAAGGAAACGCAGAAGAAGTAACGAAACTACGGTAAAAACTGGCGAAAAGGAAATTAATATTCAGGTTGTTGTGCGTTGCAGGTATTTGTTTTTTTTTATTTATCTTTAAAGTTTTATGATCAAATTATATACAATTAATTAAATTAAATAGAGACCGTATTGACCGCGAAATCGCTGTGAACTCGCCAATCATTATTAAAACGACTCCACGCGAAATTTATGTAAAACAGCCGCCAGCGGAAAAAACATACACGTTTGACAGGGTTTATGGACCAGAAGCAGATCAAGCTAAGATTTTCGATCATATAGTTGTCCCTATCTTGCATGAAGTTAAAGCAGGTTACAATTGTACTCTGTTTGCCTACGGGCAAACCTCAACTGGCAAAACATACACGATGGAAGGTGACTTAAGCACTACGGATGGTCTAATAAGTAAAAATGCCGGTATTATTCCGCGCACCCTCTTTAATCTTTTTCAGGATTTAGAAGCAGAAACGCAAGACTTCTCAGTTAAGATATCCTATATTGAACTTTATAATGAAGATCTTAAAGATCTGCTTTCTTCTAGTGATGATCCACGAAAGTTGAAGATTCAGGATGAAGGAACTAAAAAAGGCATACTTACTGGTCATGAGGAAGTGTGTGTTAAGAATGCAGCTGATGGAATACAAGTTTTAAAACAAGGCTCCATTAAACGACATGCAGCTCAAACCAATTACAATAAAAATTCAAGGTATCAGAAATTAACACTTTTTTTCACTTTTTACAATTTTCAAATTAATTTCATTTTTTTTTAATGTCAATTTCATTTTTACTACTCTCAGTCGTTCCCATTCCTTATTTTCTATCACAGTTCACATTAAAGAAACAATGCCAGATGGAGAAGACTTGCTTAAGGTCGGAAAACTTAATTTGGTGGATTTGGCAGGATCAGAGTGCATTGGCCGATCAGGAGCCGAAAGTAACAGAGCAAAAGAAGCTGGAAATATCAATAAAAGCTTATTGACATTAGGACGATGTATAAATGCTCTTAACGAACGTTGTTTACATATTCCTTTTAGGTATCTTTACCACATCCATAATTGTATTCTTTAAGTAAATTGTATTCATTATTATTATTATTATTTTTTTTTATGAAATTAGAGAAAGCAAATTAACTCGTCTTTTGCAAGATTCTTTGGGGGGGAAAACTAAGACGTGTATCATTGCAACAATATCTCCGGCAAAACTAAGCTATGATGAGACCATATCAACACTTGATTATGCTCACCGAGCAAAGAACATTCGTAACAAGCCTGTTGCTAATCAACGTGTCACGAAGAAAGCTTTGATTAAAGAATATATTAATGAAATTGAACGCCTAAAAATGGATTTGCAGGTATAATTCAAAAATTTAATTAAATTATCTTAGTTATATTCAGTAAACCTTGATTATATTCATATGTAGGCTGCTCGGGAAAAAAATGGGATTTATTTGGCACAAGAAACGTATAATTTATTAGTAAATAAGACTGAAGAGTTACAAAGAATAACTGAAAGTCAAAAAAACGAGATACAAAACGTAAATGAAAGTCGAAAAATTGAGAATGAAAAGTCACAAAGGGTGATTGAGAGCCAAAAGATTGAGATACAAAGAGTAAACGAAAGTCGAAAAATTGAAAACGAAAAGTCACAAAAAGTAATCGAAAGTCAAAAAATTGCGATTGAAGAGTTACAGAAAGTAAACGAAACTCAAGAAATTGAAATACAAAGATTAAACGAGAGACGAAAAATTGAGAATGAAGAGTCACAAAAAGTAATCGAAAGTCAAAAAATTGTGATTGAAGAGTTACAAAGAGTAAACGAGAGTCGAAAAATAGTGAATGAAGAATCACAGAAAGTAATTGAAAGTCAAAAAATTGAGATACAGAGGGTAAATGAGAGTCGAAAAGTTGAGAATGAAGAATCACAAAGAGTAATCGAAAGTCAAAAAATTGAGATACAGAGGGTAAATGAGAGTCGAAAAATTGAGAATGAAGAATCACAAGGAGAAATCGAAAGATTAAGGTTACAAGTTCGGGAATTATGCAAAGATTTGGAAACCCAAAAAATAAAGGTCAGAGAAATAACTTTATTATATATATTCGTTTTCTACTGTATATGCTAAGGGAAATTTCTTTTACATCAAGGCGAAAACACAAACAGAACAATTTTTTGTTGAATATCAAAGTATAGAAAGTGTTTATAAGCAAATGACAGAAATTAAGGTATTTTTACGTTTCTAATTTCTTACAACTATCCTTGATTTTAAATTGCTCGATTAAATATACTTTTAGGAACGCATGAAATTCAAATTTGGGGACAACCTAAGAAACTCAGTACTTGGTGACAACCTAAAAAATTCAGCACATGGTGACAACCTAAAAAATTCAGCACATGGTGACAACCTAAAAAATTCAGCATATAATAAAGAGAACGTGAATCATATCCTTTTCTGTTATAAATAAATTTGTATTTAATTCAATATTTTATTATACTTAACTAAAAAAAACCTATTGAATTATATAGGATTAAAGAATAGAATAGAATTTTTTTATACAATTATGATTTAAATAAAAAATAAAATGGAATTTATAAAGTTTTTTTATTATGTTTTTTCAACAATTTAAGACAGATTTAACATCCTCCATTGATAATCGTACACCCCGGTTTAGATTAATTATCCTATTTGTCAAATTTTCTTTATAAATCTTGTGCGATATTGGGTAGATTGTGCATATCCAGTGACTAATAATATATGCAATTATCCATCATCCATCATTAATCGATCTGTATCACTTCAAGTTAAATAAAAATTTCTGTCTTTCCATACAGTTAATTCAACCATGCCGCTTCAACAAATAATTCTTCATCCAACTGTTGACCGGTCTCTGAAATATGCCTCCACGACAGTGGGCCGTGATAAGGTTTATAGAGCTGTTCAGTACTTTGCACGCTTTTTGGTTTGGTATCTTAAGCGTCAAGGCGCTGATAAAGAGACAGTTCAACGATTCAACAATTTGAAAAGCACATTAGGACTTTCAAGAAAGCGTATGTTTATTGACTTTGATTTTATTCCACTACTCAAAGAGATTTTATTAAATTTTAATTTGAACAAAAAGTTATGAGACTTGGAAAAACAATGGAGCATTTGCAGCATGCTACAAAAGCCCTTAATGAAGAAGATGAATTCGCGAGGTTTACCACTATAGGTCGACAGATTGGCTATGCTATCTATCTATTTTGGGATACCTTTGCCTGGGTAAGTTAGTTAGAGACTAGATGTATTTGTTTTATTTTTTATTTTTATTAATATACTTTTATATAGGTTCATAGCGCTGGTGTATACAAGTTCCAACAAATCAAGAGAATAACTGAAAATGCTTATAGATTTTGGCTTATAGGAATTGCATTCTCAATTATTCATGGGTTGTATAAATTACAACAAAATAGTTCTCGACATGGTTCCTTCGAGCGGGTAAGTAAAGCTAGAATTGCAGAAACAAGTGAGCATTCAACGGAGGTTGCAACACTTAAGAGGTAAGGAATCTTCATCTTTGCTATTTGATTATCATTTAACAATAATATTTATGACCTTTTTTCCCTTAAATAGGGAGCGAAAGGCTGTTATAAGACAACTTATTCAAGATGTACTTGATTTAATTATCCCGGCTACAGCTCTCGGATATTTCCATCTTGAAGATGGTTTGGTTGGCCTTATTGGTTTTATTACTTCTATTATGGGGGCTCAATCACAATGGAAAAAAGTCAATGGTCCAAAATAAATCAGTCAATTATTTATTTGTGAATATAATATAAAAAATAAAACATAATTATGCGGATATCATATGAAAATGCATTAACCATTTTTGGACACGCGTTTTTTAGATCTAATTCAAAAAGTTCGACTGAATTTTGTTTGGCTTATGTAAGTTTCACAACTTTTGCAAGAGACTTGCATTTGGTAGTACAGTAGTTCTTGCAGCCATGCTGGCAAATTATACACAGTATTTCCTAAAAAGTAATCGAATGATAGTTTTATTATGTGTTACCAAATTAGATCAAATCTCAGTTCACGTGATTCTTAATCAAAAAAAAAAAAAAAAAAAATTTTTTTTTTTTTTCGTTAAAAAAGGCAAAAAAAAAAAAAAAAAAAAAACAAAAATAAAAACTTTCTAAAGAAATGATAATAGACAAC
>QKYT01000035.1:147410-187655 GCA_003550305.1 Glomus cerebriforme | reverse complement strand
AAATTAGATCAAATCTCAGTTCACGTGATTCTTAAAAAAAAAAAAAAAAAAAAAAAATTTTTTTTTTTTTTCGTTATAAAAGGCTGAAAAAAAAATACATACTCGACTAACATAAAAACTTTCTAAAGAAATGATAATAGACAACATTACAATGGCAGAACAGGACTCATCTTCCACAATAAGAGAACATTATTTAAATACTATTAATGGGACTGGAAGCGTGTCACAACCACTAGATAATACGCAGCAAAACCTAACCTTACCTTCAAGTTTAAAGAAACCGAATTATCAACTAAGATATAGTATGGTAGGACATAAGAAAGCTGTATCAAGTGTCAAATTTTCTCCTGACGGAAAATGGCTAGCTAGTGCTTGTGAGTTTTTCTTTCAAAATAGACCAGAAACATTGACTTCCATTATGCATTACTAAAGTTAAAGAAAGAATGTTCACTTTGATTAAAGTGAACAAGTAAATGTTCATTCTTAATTAATAATTCATGCATTATTAATATTTTGTTTCCTTAACGTTAATTTTAATAGCTGCAGATAAAACGATAAAAATTTGGAATGCTCTTGATGGTAAATATGAAAAAACGTTTGAAGGGCATAAACTGGGTATATCAGACGTTGCTTGGTCCGTTGATTCAATGTCTTTATGCTCTGGTTCTGATGACACTACGATACGAATTTGGCACTTAAATAAAGTAAAGTATCTTAATTTGTAAAAAGTGTTTATCATCAGATTTTATAATATGAATGTTTCTATTTTCTTTATACAGGATCAAGCAGTTAAAGTTCTCAAAGGTCACACAAATTATGTTTTCTGCGTAAATTATAACCCCCAATCAAGTTTAATTGTTTCGGGATCTTTTGATGAAAGTGTTAGAATCTGGGATGCCAAAAACGGTAATTTAATACTTCCTAATGGAACAATTCTTTCGACTTTAATAAAAATATTTGCCCTTAAAATTTTATACAGGTAAATGTTTAAAAACATTACCCGCTCATTCTGATCCCGTTTCTGCTGTGCATTTCAACAGAGACGGTACAATGATTGTGTCATGTAGCTATGATGGTTTAATGTAAGCTATCCAATTCATTAGAAAACTGTTTTACTATTCATGTAAATTATGTAAATTCAAACTAAATTTCTTTTAGTCGTATTTGGGACACTGCGACAGGTCAATGCTTGAAAACTTTGGTTGATGATGATAATCCTCCTGTGTATGTAACTTGAAACTTTATAACAAATTTTGATTTAAAAAGTATTTTTCGAATACCTAATAAAATTAAAAATCTTTTTTTTTAGATCCTTCGTGAAGTTTTCACCTAATGGTAAATATATTCTTGCTTCAACACTCGATAACACATTGCGTCTTTGGAATTTTCATACCGGTAAATGTTTAAAAACATATTCTGGTCATATTAACAATAAATACTGTGTTTTTTCGAGTTTCTCTGTTACGGGTGGAAAGTGGATCGTTAGCGGGAGTGAGGATAATTGTGTCTATCTTTGGAATTTACAAACCAAAGAAATAGTGCAGAAATTGGAAGGTCATAGCGGTAATTATTATGTTTCATGTTTAATACATTTGTTTAATAAGTTTATATTTTTTTACATTTCGTTCTTTTTTAGATGTTGTTCTCACAATCGCATGCCACCCCACCAAGAATATCATTGCTTCTGGATCAATTGATAACGACAGATCTGTGAGATTATGGTTTGATTCTTCATAAAAAATAGAACATTCATATTTTGTCTTAAAGCTTAGATTTATGACCGGTATTATTACCGACAAAAGTAGTATTTCTTTTATGGAGTGTCACCTTAATTTTTGTAATCAAATTTCCGTTGCATATATTTTCCTTGCCTTAATGCCATGGAATCATAATCCAAAAAATTCTCTTTAAAAAAAAATATTATATTAAAATTTTAGAAATATAAACAAATTATTAAAGCTCGTGATTCAAACTAATACATTTGTCCATACATTTATCCTGGACCACGATATCTGGATGGGATTGTTTTGTGCAACATTTATCTTAGAAAAATTTCGCGATGTTATTTTTTAATTTAAAACCACTACTTTCAATATTTATTTGAGCGAAATACAGTAATTACAAATTTGTCATCCAAACTTTATATTTAAAAAACAAAGCTTTATTTTTTATCATATAATAATACGTTAAGTTTTAAAAAAACTTGTGCTTTTATATATATATTTGACCTATTGTTGTTACAAAATTCGAGTATAGCATAATCACGAAAAATGCCATAACTCTATAATTATAATCAAAAAAATATTAGAATAATATTATGTCAGTGAACCTAACTAAATAATGATACAAATACAAATAAAAAATAAAAGGTAAAAACATGAAATGACAAAAACAATAGCCCTGTTCAATTCTAGATCGGACCGGATTGATCACAAATTTGTGCCCTTAGATGATTGGTTGCTGAAGCGATCAGCGGTCGGTCAAACCGATCTTCGAAAATTTGATGTTCACCAGATCGATTTTAACAATTGAACGCGGTGACCATTCATATTTATTGTTTATGATATGAATCATATGATCGATCCAATTGTAACTATGATCTGATTGGTTATACATTTTTTCGGTCAATACGATCCGATCTAGAATTCAATTCTAGATCGGGCGGAAATTTGTGCTTTTATTGCTGAAACGATCAGCGGTCAGTCAAACCGATCTACAAAATCGGTGTTCACCCTGTTCACCCAGATCGGATCGGATCTTATAATAGTTTGACACGTCCAACACGTCTACGCGTTTTTTGCCAATCATATCTATTATTGATAATATAACCAATCCGATCGATCAAAAATTGAACTACGATCTGATTGGTTATAAATTTTTTCGGTTAAACAGGGCTAATGTCAATAGTCTACTTCATAGTTGGTCGATCGGCGTTTTGATCGCAATTTTTGTTTATTTCTGTCTACTCGACCAAACCGATCTACGTTTTTGGTGGTTTGCAAAAATCGGTTTGTTGATCGTTCTACGGTCAAACAAAAAATTCCGATCGATCAACTCTAAAGTAGACTAATGATAATAAAATCAAAAAATATGTAACCAATCGAATTACATACTGGGATGTCACAACGTCATATGACTCGTGGCACAGTTTTATTTATTTATTTATTTTTTTTTACAAAGCCGAAATCTTTGCCAAAACATAGTCTATATCGTCTATATTTGCTAATATTGCGGCAGTAAAAGTTGATCTTATCGATCACTGAACATGTCATAAATCTTCCGGGCCCTTTCCTTCGTCTTTGGAGTGAGGTTTCACCGACTGTTTCAGGAATCTGTTTCCTAACATCGTCGAGCTGTACGCTTGGGATGAATTTTCCGGTAGAAATCGTGTCGATCCTTTAATGCTTTTCCGTCTTGTCCTACGGGCTTCGATGTGTGATTTATCACATACTACTTTTGCGGTTGAAGAGACGAGAGTAAAAAATGACCTTCGATCCAGCTTGTTTTTATAGCGCTTGAATTCCACTGGAGCCAACGATCCCCAGATCTCTCCATTTTATTATACACTCATTTCGTCATTCGCTAATCTCCCCCTTGCAAATCACAGCGATTAGCATACACATTTTCCAAAACCCCACTATCCTTTAATAACCCCACGACCCACACTCAAACCCTTCTTCACGCCTTTACATAACGTATGATACTTCTCCTAATTCTTTCAAAGCATCATCGTGAATTCGATACTTAACGGCATTTTGTGAAATTTCCCCCGGCGAATAAAAGCAGAAAGTGCCGGTCTCAACCTGTAGTAACGAGATAGGTTTGATTCATACGAACTCTCGAGCTGTTTGGCGATATTGTAACAAAATAGTCAAAAACTTAAACTAGTCATCGAAAAACAGGAATAAAATTATATCACTAACCTGAGCGAAGCCCATAGGCACTTTATGTTGTTTATGTTCAGTAATGCAAATAAGATCCTCAGAGTCCTGAAAAATGGAATGTCAGGGCTCGAGAAAAAATCTCTCTCGTGAAAGACAAGCATTTACCTAGGTCGCATAATCAACTCGTCCGAAACTTCAATAATTTCATGTTGCGGACACACTGAATTTTTTGTGTCGTCCTTTACGATATGGAGTATTGCCACAACATACTCCTTTCGCATTGACTCCAAACCATCTACTATACGAGCAAAGACCCGTAATTTTTTAACCCGACTAAAATCTCCGCCATACAATTTATCGTCGTCGTCATAGATTGGAGGAAAGAATAGCGGAATTGCGTCTATACCTTCGAAGTCAAGTTCATGCCAACACGAGAACGACCTCAATGTTTTCTCCTTAGCGAAATCCGCAAGTTTTACGGCTCCGCGACTTATTTCCAGTTGCAGTTGCAGAAGGAGGAGGAAGCAGGTGTATTAGTTTCAGATATGGCACCCGTCTTCTTGAAGCTAGAGAACAAGTTTCTCTCGAAAAACTTCTTCCGTTTATCCTTTCTGAATAAAAGTGGCGATATATTAGGTATGTTATTTATGTGCCGCGGCTATCTGAAAGGTGTTGCGCTAAATAAGAAACTGATCAAAATTTTATTGGTCACGAATTGTTCGAGTGAGCAAAACTTTATTTTGAAACACGATATGTAAAATAGGTGTGTGTAGGTGCAGTAGACATTGTAAAAATCAATATAATGAGTGCAAAAGATTATATATTATTTTTTTTTCGAGTACGACGATGCAACGCTTAAACGAAATGTGCCTGGTTTGTGGCGCAGCTAGCCGATGTGGCGCAACAAAAAATCATAAAAAGTTTTTATATTCATATACATCTTGTATTGTGCAATGTATTTTAAGAAGTCTTGTTACATCTACTTTAAACGATGATGCATTAACAAGGTAAGACATCAGAAGAAATAACAAACAACGTATCTCAGCTGACATGAGAACTCATTTATCAAGCACATGTTATTCTTTCAACGATTCAATGTATGATTTGAAGCATCCGAAGCATCGGAAAGACCACTTGATGTGGATGGACAAGAAAAAAATTCATCTACGGGATCATATAATACACCATGATCAACTTTGCGAACTTTAGGACACAGTTCTTCAGACATTACGTAGGAAGCAAATACACGATCGCGCTTTCCGGATATTGCGATAGAACAAAGTTCTTTGGATGCTCCAGCAATTTGTTTTGCCAGTGCAATTTTAGGCTCAAATATGAGTTTAAAGGTGGAAAACTCTTCAAGACTAATGAGTGCGCTTCGGATCATTTCACAATCACAGTTTGCCTGTTAGGTAGAGATAAAATGAGAGAAGATTTTCATAATGATATTAAAGGATATTATCGAAATATTCAATACTCACGATTCGGAGCTTTAATAATTCAGAAGTAAACTTTCGAACAGGTGGAGGAACAGAATTATCGCGTGTTAGTTTTGTAGTATTCGTCAACCAAACATTCACAGCAGCAAATGGCCTTGCATCGTCATCGTTAATGTCTATCAAGTATGTAACAAAATTGGAGAAACTCCACTTTTCTGCGTTAGTTACTTTAAAGAAATTATGGTACCTGGACTGTTGAGACACTTTGTACATTCTCTTTTTTCGCAAAATTGGAATTTCACTAGTAGTTGTCATGTCTGTGACTAACAAACGAACTAAGGTATCCGGGATCATTTGTTTAAAGCATTGTACGATCACGTGATTATAAACCAATCAGAAGACAAAACCAGTCTACATCTCGTGATCGCACACGCCGATTTATATACGCGTTCTGCAATCATCCAACTTTCGCGACAAACTTAGCTCCATCGAGTTGGGCCATTTCTAGCAATTCTGCTAACGACCATAGCGACCAGTGGCAACTCGATTGAGAGGGAGCGATGTAATCCTCCCAGAATTCTTGCACTCTGACAGGGTCTAGGAAATACAAAAGAATTATACACACAACGTTAAAGATCCAAAACCGACTATTTATTATATTTTTTACATAATGAGAAATTTAGTAAATATAATGAGATTATAGAACAGCAAGTGAAATAATATATTGATGCTATCAAAGAGGGAAGGAGTACACGGATCCTAGGCCATTTAATACGAGTCCCAAGCATCAAGTTATTTCTTTGCTCTCTCAGGTTTCGTATCAATTTCTATAGCTAATTTGCTCTAAATACAAGATTTCTCCCAAATACACAGACTATATAAAATATTATTACTCGAAAGTGAACTTCTCCGAGATTAAGAAATTTCGAACCTATGGTATATTTACGGGAGTATTAGCAACGGAAATAAAAAAAAAAATAATAATAGGCAACATTACTGTACCGATTTACACTTACCATCACGATTCATTTTCACATAATTTCATTCCACCTCATATACAAGAAATTTATTGCTTAATTTTTTCGCCGGCACGATACTGCGCAAAGTTTCAAGATCAAGGCACGTGAAGATGCTAAATTGTTTGATATATGGTACGTAACATCTATACTCAAAATCAGACTAATTTTGCAGGGTATTTACAGGGGTAAATTGACAATTTGACCAATAAAAATGCGAGATTTTATCACGTGATAACGGATCATTTTAAAGCACGTCCGAAATGTGTGACAGGTTACGCCGAAATGTCAAATTATCTGCCTGACCGCACCATCTGAGACAAAACAAAGGGAATCTGATTGGTTCACCATCATCAGCCATATAATTATTTGTTTATGATAAAAAATTTCTCTTTGCTCTTTCTTTTCCTTTCATATTTTAAAAAATATATTAAAAGTTTTTAGATATTTAATAAAGTTAAATATTTTTCACTAGCAGCAGAATTTCAGGTGTAAAATATTATTACAAATCTAAAATATTTCATAAGTAAATTCATAACATGTTTTATAGAGATTTCACAACATAATTTTAGCATTTGGTCATATTAAACAGGTGAAAAATGCTTAAGGAAAGTTGTTTATGAGGTATGGGAATACTTGTATATTAATTTGTATTAATTTTCATGAAGTTATATGGATTTTTTTTTATAATACTAAGATGCATTTCTTCAAATTATAATTTGAATTTTAAATACTTTGGTCAAGAGAAAACAAGTGAAATAAGCTTAAGTAGTATTGTTCTGCAGATATTGAAGTTCATGTATATTGATTTTATGAGTTATAATTTTTTTTTTTGTAATAATACTAAAACACATTTTTTAATAAAAATTTTTTCATGTAATATAATATTTATTAAAATGAAAATAAACTTTTATCTAATAAAATTATGCAAAAATATTAAATATTTTTATTCTTTAAAATAATATTTAAAAGTATGTAAAATATATATTTTTTATTCTTTAATATTTTTAAAAAGTGCAAAAGTTTTTTCTAAAATAAATATTAAGAAAAATCAAATTTATGACAGTCAAGTAAATTGATATTTACAGTTATACTCTAAAACTAGGCAATGAAAACCATTGTAAGTCTGAAGCTTTGAAAAAAAAAACTATTTGTGTGACATTATTTATTGTTATTAGTATATCTCGTCCAATATAATATCAAAACAATCAAAACAATAATTTTTATTTGTCAATTTATGTATGCAGACAACTGGAAATTGCCACATGATCTTAATTATTTATCACCTTATGTAAACATATATAGTTCTTCATTTCATTTCAGACAATAAAGTATTTGGCATAATCTATCACATATTTCAGATATGTCATTTTAAACATTATTTAAAATAATTTTTTTAACTTAAAAAAAATACTGAACAAAAAAGAACCCCTAAAAAATACTTATATATAACAAATGGTAAATATAATAAAAAAAATACTTAAAAATAATAAATTTATAAAAAAAAACAATTATAATTTGTATAATAAAACTATTAATGAGTTTTTTGATAATGGGATGATGATGATAATAGTAAATAAAATGATCCAAAGGATACAAAAGCTGAAGTTAAAACTTATTAAAAATTAAAAAAAAGTAATTTGATATAAAAAAATGATAATTAATTAAAAAAAATAAAATAAAGATTATATAAGATAATCAAAACATCAAAATTAATCTTTTATAATAAATATAATTCAAATGGTTTATTAACTAAAGTAGCAGCTAGCATAAAAAAAATTATAAATTTTTTTAAAATTTATAATATCCAGTTTACTAATTAATAATTACTTGATTTCAATATATTAGAAGATATTTCAAATAATTTAAAAAATAAAATTATTAATCCATATATTTACTGTATCAAATAACTAAAAAAATAAATGATAAATAACATAACCAATTAACAATTATTAAATACAATTATAAAAGATAATATTTGAATATTCTATTTTATTAAATAATAAAAGTGAGTATAAAAAAATAAAAGATTATTCAAAAAATTTTTATTAATAATAGTATATGGAAAATTTGAAAATTTTTAAATTTTGCTAGATATTGATTACTTAATAATAAACTTCCAGTATTTAAATAAGAGAAATATCAAAAATAATTAAAATAATTGATAATAAAGATGTTGTAAAAAAATATCATTGAAATTATATAATTTAGAATTGATTATTTATTAAATTATCCAATAAAATATATTATAATGATTACGAAAAAAAGAATATATTGCAATATTAAAAAAATTTTTAGAAAAAATATTTGAATATAAAAAATACAATATATATTTAAATATAAAAGTAAATTTATAAATCAAATATATTCTAATTTATCTGAAAAAAAAAAATAAAAGATCTATTATAGTAAATAAATTTTTTATTAAAATTAATAGGTATCTGTATTTGCAACTAGTATTTTAATTTATTAAAAAAAAAGTTAAAATAAATGAAAACCTATATATAATAAAAAAAATAAAAATAAAAACAAAGCAGTTTTTTCTGCTAATAATTTATTTAATATATCTTATTTCTAATATATCTTATTTATTTACTATTCCTAACTATAAACAAAAAAAATTAGTAAAGGTTTTATTTTTCTGATTTTGAACAAATACAAAAAATAGTTTAAAATCTTTTCTTAAAAATTTAATTTGCAATTCGCGAAAAACAGAAAGATCGATATTAATAATTAACAAAGCATTTTAGCTATAATTTATATATTACTGAATTAAACAAAACATCTCTGACCTGCATTATGATAATTTTAATTAGTATTACAAATAATTTGGCTAATATTAATTGCAAAAAAATGGGCAAAAAAATATAGCATATTCTATTACCCTACCATATCCATAATTTCCAGCTGGTGATTTTAATAGTAAAATTTAACAAAAATGTCTAATTGCATAATTTTGGTCCTTATTTAGAATTTGCAATTTCAAAGATATTCTTATAATTTTTTTTATGAAAAGTAGCCAGAAAGCCATAAATTAATCTATTATTTTTAAAAGTCCAAAACAATTATCAAAATATGCCAATATTTACCTGATGGCTCCAAATTATAGATACTAATAAATTTAATTATAAAATTGTTCCATTGATCACTAATGTAAATCTTTTCATTTCTCACAAATTATAAATTAATCAATCATGATAAAAAAATCAAGAGTTTAACAGCTAATATTTTCAGTATATATTAATAAGAAAATTAAAACTAAATAAAATTATTTCCTAAATTTTATATGGTTTATATATTTTTTTAAAAAATTCTTTTTACTAGTTAAACTAAAAAAATTGATAAATGCTTGAATCAAATCATACTTTTCTTTTGGTAAATTTTTAGCATATCTTTTCATAATTCTCTAAGTAAAACTGATTTTTAGTTAGATCAGAAATATCTTTGATTTTTCAAATTTCTACTATGCTTAATTATAGTATTGGCTTGAACTCAACATTATTAATATAAATATAATTTTTAATAATAGTGATAATTGATTTATCTTTCTTATTCTTTAAAATAATTGTTATGTTCATATACCATTCTAATGCTTTAAAAATATATTTAGAATTACATTTTATAACAAACTTAAAAGACTTATTAATTTTTCATTTAAATATCTTAAAAGTTGATAGATCCATATTATCAAATTTACTTCTCTAATCTAAAAAAAAATTAAAAATAATTAAATCATTTATACTAGTATTTAAATATTGTAAAAATAAGAACCACTTATTTTTCTTTGACTTTTTTTTTTGAGATTTTTAAGATAAACATATTTTATACATTATAATAAAAGCTTTAGTAATAGCTGATTATATATTTTAGCTGATTATTTTCTATTATCACCTGTTTTTTTTATTAAAATTTTATCATATTTATATTATCTATTTTTTTTTATTATAAATACTATTAGCATCTTTTTTATTATTTAAACCAAAAGATATACAATAACTTACAAAAAAAATGCATTACTTAATTTTAAAATATTAATTCAATATATTTAATTAAAGTTTTTATTTTTTATCACACTTGCAATATGTTGTATAGGTCATACTACTGGATTTTTATTGGCTAAAATTTTTTGCTACACTTGTTTTGTAATACATTAAAATTGTGAAAACTTTTTTAATTTTTTTTTTTTTTATATATTTTTCTTTACTACTTTGAATTTTAAAATACAGTAGGTTTGTTTTTTGTTGAAACTTTTTTCCAAATATATATTAAATCTAATTTTATAAGATTAGCTATAATATATATTCATAAAAAAAAATCACATTTTTTATAACAGTACAGTATTAATTTTTGATTTTGTTTACTAATATTAGAATGTAATTTTACCACTTTGAATAAAGTAAATCAACTTTCTTTATTAATTAAAAGTTGTTTAACAGATCTAAAACTACTAAGATCTTAATTTTCATGAAAGTATAGTTAATACTTATGGAATTATTTATATTTTTATAACATATTTATTTATTTAGCTTCATAATATTTATGCATTTTAAATTATACTTAAAAAAATTGTAATTTATTAAATTTTTTGAATACATTAAATAAACTTTTTTATTAAAATAGTTAATAAAGTTTAAACACAAAACATCAAAAAAAAATATTAATAATAATTTAAAAGTGGTATTTTAAAATTAAAAGACTGTATAATAATTCTAATAAAGTTAGAAATATGTAAAAATACAAGGGATAAAAAGAAAGAGAAATTAAAATACAAATAGTTTTAAAAAATAACTTTACTTAAGCAGAAAATGCTTAAAATATACTCTAAAATTCTAAGATAAAAAAAAAATAAAATTCATAAATTAGTACTATTATAAAAAATATGAATAACTCTATAAGTATTAATTGTACTTTTATGAAAATTAAGATCTTAGCAGTTTCGAACTCATTAAACAACTTTTAATTATTAAAGAAAATTAATTTACTTTAACTAGCTAAAATACTCAAAATATGCTCTGAAGTTACAAAATTGAAAAAATATAAAATTTGTAAGTTAGTACCATTAGGGACGTGACATTTATTAGGTAATATTTTAGGGGATGGGGGTAAAACAAAATCTTACGTGACACAAAATTATGCATTTTTATTGGTCAAAATTAATACTATATATATATTTAAATATTATTGGTTGAAAAAATCTTACCTAGGGGGGTAGGACATCTTATGAAACTAATATTAGGTAATATATATCACAGCCCTTATAAAAAATGTGAATAACTTCACAAGTACACTACCCTACAATAAATATTCAGATTTCATAAATTTTACTTAGTAATATATAGTAAAATTAATGATTTTTGGGTTGTATAAAACTTTATGAATTTTTGGCAAATTTGCTAAAATTTTTTTTTTATTTGATAGCCAATTAATTATAGTTTTTAAATATTAAAATAAAAAAATGATATTTTTAAACCATAAAAAAAATTTTTCATCTTAAAATATAAGTTATAATTTTTTTATATGTTATTCACATATTTACATATAAAATTAACTTATTCATTACTTTACAAATGAGTATTTTTTTGTATTTTACAAATAAAATATTACTATAGATTATCAGCTATCAAATAAAAAAATTTAGAGTGAATTTGCCAAAAATTTATTTCAACCTAAAGATCATCAATTTTACTATATTTTACTAAGTAAAATTTATGAAATCCAGATATTTATTGTAGGATAGTGTATTAATTATACCTTTATGAAAATTGAGATTCTAGTAATTTTGAATTTGCTAAACAATTTTCAATTAATAAAGGAAGTTAATTTGCTTTGTTAAAAGTGGTAAAATTATGCCTTAACATTAGTAAATAAAAATAAAAAATTCAAAAATTAGTACTATTATGAAAGATGTGATTTTCTTCATGAATATTATAGCTAACCTTATGAAAATTGAAATGTATAGATTTAATATACATTTGGAAAAAAAGTTTCAATAAAAAACAAATTATTTTAAAGTTCAAAGTAGTAAAAAAAAATATAAGACAAAAAAAATACAAGTATAGCAAAAAATTTTAGCCAATAAAAATCTAGTGACATAATCATGTGATATATCGCATATGCAATAAAAAATAATTAATTAATACTATAAATATAAAGAATTTATTTAACAGTCACTGGAAGTTAATTTGCAAATAATTCACCAGGAGTAAATTTAATAGAAATTCACCGGGTGGTGAATTTCACCTTAATTTTCATAATGCATTTTTTTATATTTTAAATTTCACCTATTTATATTAACCATTTTTGGTTAGTAATTTTTACCTGGTTTGTTTTTTTTTCTTTATTTCTTTTTCATATTTTTTTTGTTTCTTTCTTTTTATTATTTTGTAGGTAATAGTAGTATTATGCTATTGTTTTTTAATGTCTTGTAAGTAATAGTGGTTTGTAATAGTTATATTTCTTTGGTTTTTTATATAGTTGCATTTTTCATTTTTAACTTTTGACATTTTTAATTTTGATCTTAACAATTTCAAACTCTGACATTTTAAACTCTAATGCGAACTCTGACTCTATAATTTCAACCTTTGACATTTAAAACTCTGACGTGAACTCTGATTTTTATAATTTCAAACTCTGACATTTCAAACTCGGACACAACTATAATTTCAAACTCTGATATTTTATGAACTCTGACTTTATAATTTCAAACTCTAATATTTCAAACTCTGATGCGAACTCTGACTTTAATAATTTTAAACTCTGACATTTCAAACTCTGACGCGAATTCTGACTTTAATAATTTTAAATTCTGACATTTCAAATTCTGACGCAACTATAATTTTCAAACTTTGACATTTCAAACTCTGACGCGAACTCTAACTTTTAATAATTTTAAACTCTGATGTTTCAAACTCTGACGTGAACTCTGACTTTAATAATTTTAAACTCTGATGTTTTAAACTCTGATACAACTATAATTTCAAACTCTAATATTTCAAACTCTAATGCAACTATAATTTTAAACTCCAACATTTCAAACTCTGATGCAAACTCTGACTTTTAATAATTTTAAACTCTGACATTTCAAACTTCGATGCAACTATAATTTCAAACTCTGACACGAACTCTAATTTTAATAATTTTAAACTCTGACATTTCAAATTCTGACTGAATTCTGACTTTAAATAATTTCAAACTCCAACACTTAAATTTAAACTTCAATATTTTAAATTCTGATTATAATTTAAACTCCAATATAATAAATGATATATTACTAATTAAACACAAGCTTTATTTTTTTCATTATTTTAATTACATTAGTTATTTTTATTGGTAGTTTAATAGATGGTTGCAAATGCAGATGTTTTTTACTTTTCTCTTTTTTTTTATTATTTNTTTCTTTTTTCTNTTTTAAACCATTTATTAAACAAAATAAAAAAAAACATTTTTATAATAAGAATAAATGTATATCTCGCAGGGTGCGACATCATTATTCATCGCCTCCAATTTGTCACCCCTATGTCACACCCTCCGACTTTCATTTTTACTATTTATTCTAGGGATCTAGAATTTTTTCGAGGTGTAAAATCCTATTTGTCATATTTTAATCGTCACATTTCTTAATTTTGGCTAAAAACTTTAATTCTGGCCAGAATTTCTATTTTTGGATATTAGGTAACATTATACGAACCAAAAAGGCAAATTTGTTTCTTTTCAAAATTGAAATTTAGATTACATAAGACTCCCAAAAAAGAAAATTTTCTTAATTTCAGACGGAATTACCGAATTAGAAACACCCAGTGATGTATAAATGTCTCAACCCTATGCTAGATCCAGATTTACCCTTATAATAAATCCTAAATTTACCAAAATTTCTTTGATAAATTAATAAATATAAAATTATGTAATAAAAATCACATGATGTAGTAAAATTAACCTTCGGTAAATTATTTAAAAATTCACCTCCTGGTTAATTATTTTTTAAATTAATCTTCGGTAAAATTCACCTTTGATGAGCATTAAAATCATCCAAAAAAAATCAATTTTATTTAATTTTAAAAAATTTTTTCTTATTAAATTTATAAATAAAAATTATAAAAAATATACTCTAACTTTTTTTTAATCAAAATATATAAACAAATAGCAAAAATACTATATTTATTATATAAGTAAAAAATAAAAATTATTACTCTTATTAATGAAAGTTATTCACACATCTATTATATTATTTCTAAAATAGTTGTTCATTAATCAACAGTCATAATAATTTTTTAGTATATATAAAAAACTAGTATGTTAAAGATAAACTAAAAACAGACTATTTATATATATTTTTTGTTTATATTAAGCAGAAAGTTATTTGGTTTATTACTTTTAAAAAATATTCAATAGTAATTAATGTCTAAAATAAGTTGAGAACAGAAAATAATGTTTAAATTTCTTTAGAAACTATACATTAAATACTTCAAAAACATAAATTAAGATTAAAAGTTAAAAAAAAACTTATCTTAAGAAATTATATCAAATTTGCAGATATTGTTTGAAAAAATAAATGGTATAAGTCCACAATTATATATATAGAAACTTCATCATGTATCACAGGCAAAGTTCTGAACTTTGTATTTATTTTTGCATATTAATTACAATTTGTAACATGCACATAATTTTATTACTCATTTAAAAAAATCATTTAAAGACAAAATAAAGCTAGTTTTATTATATATATTAATTACATTTTTTAATATTTAAGGTTTGCAAATGGTATTCTATAGTCATAAAAGCTAAAATATAAAATTTATAAAAATCAAATGATTTATAAAATAAACCATTATAGCTCAAACAATCTACTATAAATTGAGAAGTTCTCTTAAACAACAAAAGTATATTGAATCATTGATAGAATACACTTAAGATATAGCCCATATGTGTCATATAATCACCAAATGTTAGCACTAGGGAGTAGGTGGAGGTTACTGCACAGTTATCTTAATTCTGGTGTTGTTACTGAAATTCCTGAATTCCAATTATAAGATCTAATATATTAAATATAAGATCTAGTTTTTGTGAAACTTCCTTTTTCATATGTGAAATTTCCATGCTTAACAATCAGGAGGTTTTGAGTTTCTAGCAATCCTTTAAACCATTGGATCATCTAATAATTCAGGCTAAACCCTCTGATGAATTCCTAAACTAGTTTTGTCTTATAGCCTAAACCCTCCTAAACTAGTTTTGCCTCAAACCCAAACTCTCCTGAACCACTTTTGCATGAATCACTAGGGTCATCAACTTTACCTCACATCGCTAGGAACATCATCTCCATTTTTTTTATTAATTCAATTTTGAGGTGAAGGTGTAGATGTCCGTGACAATTAATGGTGTATCTATCTACAGATTCTTCTGACTCCCATTCACCAAAGTTCAGGGCAAATTTTCTAAAAAACTTAACTATGTCATCAAACACCCATAGTCAAAATGATTTAGATTTGACAAGTTCCATATTTGTCTTATGTTTGTTATGTTTGAGAGGGAAAATGAGTATTTCTCGAACATTCTTTTGTCTCGAGGTTAAAATCCATTCATCATCGAGACCCACTTTGTATTTATCATAAAGCACACGGCTATTAAATGGCACTATTCATTCATTTTCAACGTACCAATTGCATGGACGATTGGGATAATGTTTCTATGCAGACATAGCATCACAATAAATCTGTAAAGTAGCGTAAAAATGAGCACAATTCTTCTTACCTAAGAAAAAAATTTTTTGTTAGTATTCAAGATGTCACTCAAAATGTAGTTATTACTTGAGCACTCACTTGCAACGCACTCTGCATGATAAGGAAATATTGTTTTGCAAGAACGGGTTTATAATCGGAAGTTTCAGAATGTGATGGCTTATAAGAATTTCTCACATTGTCAACATAACTTCGTGCTTTATTAAGTCTTTCCTCTTTGGTACATTCATTTATTAGCGCATCAAACCAATTCACAGAATCAATATGTAGGTATAAATTCCACTGAGATTTGTTCGGACGTAATTCAATTCGATATTTTTTCCAAAAGAGCGATTTTCATCAATGAAATCCAGCATTTCTTTCCCAAATAAGACATATTATTGGCTGCAATAGTTGGATCATCTTCAAAGTCTTTTAAGATTCCCACAAAAATCGAAAGTAATATCTTTGTTGATAAGACATTACTACAAGATAAATAGAGTGATGTATGATGACCCACTCGCCGGTCACTGTATAAATAAACAATTGTTTACAATAGGATCGACAAGCACTATATGGTTCATCTAGATAACCACTGTCGCATCACGTTATGTGACGCATCATATATTCGTATGGCAAAGAAGACTTCAGAGTTTGCAAACTTGCAAACTAATATCCATTTTTTTGTTCAGGAATTAAGAACCTTATTAGGCGAACATAAACTTTCGGTTAATTTATTTCTGACTCTGCATGTTCTATGCATAACTGACGACCATTTTATTCTATCCAGAATATCGACGTTGGGACGAATGAAATCGAGAGTTAATGTTAGGGTATTGTGTTAGTATAGATAGATTAGATGAACGAAACACTGGTGTAGGTCTGTAGGCATTAGTATAGAAACGCCGTTTCACTTTGTAAAACAAGTCTATGTACCATCGAGTCATGTAATTTTATTTGTTTATATCAATAAATCAGTAATTCCGATGAGGATATTACCTCGGTTTTTTATCTATGCTAACGAACTTTTGAATTATTCCATCTCATATAAAAAATTATCATCGAACATGCAATCCACTGATACATTGAGAGAATTAAATGCCAAGCTCTTGACTGAGATTGCCGAGCTTAGGAAGGAGAATGCTGAGCTTAAAGATAAGAATGCTGAGATCCCTGATCTTAAAAGGAAGTTTGCTGAGATTGAGTCCGAAAAAGTTGAGCTCAGGATTGCCGAGCTTCTAAGACAGGCCGTGGAAGAGAGTAAGAGATGATGTTGAGAATGCTGAACTCAGGGCCAGGATCGAGGAGTTGGAGAAAAACAAGACAGATTCTTCAGCCGAGAATGTTAGACGCGATGTTGAGTTTGCTGAGCTAAAAGCCGAAGTAGTGAAACTAATAGATAACAACGAGATCAAACAGCAAACCCAAGATATTTCTTCCGAGGAAGTTGTTAATATACCCAGCTTCGTTGTAGATCAGCACAACAATGCCGAGCAAAGTGCCTTTCAGCCATCTTCACCTGTGAGTTATCAGAAGTCATTGGAGGATGAGAAGACAGATGCTTTCTTGGATGATGTTGACAAGAAAAGGGTTAGTGATAAGATAAGGCAGAGGAATAGGGAACTTCGGAAAAATCGGCACTTTTCGGGGAAACAGATTCCTAATTCAAATAAAATTGTGTAATGTGCAATATATCTAGGTTCAAGAGTGGCCATTATTCTCTTTTTTCTTAAAAATGATCAGAGTCACGTGTCTTCGAAACCTGAGGTAAGCGCACCTATTTCTATAACTCATGTCTCTAATTCTTTAGGTGAATCCTCTGGAATTGGTCCAGAGAAGCCTCCTAAGGCTGAGGTAAATATACTATCAAAACCTATTACCAAGAAACACCGATTCCTAGGACTAACCTAAATAAGATGGAATGTCTTTATCAATATGCCATTGAACATGGCCTTGATCCCAAAAAATTTTTGATCGTTACTGAGGCTGAGAAAAAAAGATGGGCTATGCTAACCTTCCGTGGTGACTTGGAGACTGATATGTGATTTTATTGTGGAGCAATAGAGAGGAAGGAAGATCCTAGGAAATACCATAAATTTCTAACAGATTGCAAAAGGTTGATTGGTGAAGAGCTATTGCAACGTGGTATTCTAGAGAGTCGTAAAAGTACAGCATGGCTAGATAATCTTATGAAAGAATGGGAAAACCCCCATACCCAATTTATACAAGTTTTTGGTAAGGCTTCTTCTGGTGATTCCTCCAGCTTGAAAAAATTGAATACCAAGGTAGAGGTAATACCACTTATTTCTCAACCAAATAATCCAACCCATGACCAGGCATATTTCTGCAATAAAGTCTTAAAGCTTTACCCTGGTATATTTTTAAGTAAAAGTGACAAATCTGAAGATGTCTATCATTGCAAGACAAAAACTTCACTTTGTCCATCATGCAAGACGAATCATATAAAAATATAGTAGGTGAATATAAGAAGAAAGGGGCAGAATCGTCTTATCATTTATTCTCCTATACCAACAAAGCCTGATGATAACATAAATGATAAAAATCTTCTGAATAATAAACCTGATGAAACGAATGTTATTGAGAAACAAAAGGTTTGTATAATTTTATTCAAATTACATTAATATTTCGCAATTATTTAATACATATATATTTTTAATAAAATAATATAATTTTAGTTTCCTTTAAATAAAATTCCAATATCAACAAAGATGATGAATTAGAGTTTTAAGAATTCTAAATTGTCTTTTGTTACTGTATTCTTTGGTTCAGATATTCCGGAAGGTTTGAGCTTAGTTCGATCATAATTTGAACTACATGTTTGAATGGTAGGTCATAATTCCATCTGAAATAACATACATAGCAATAGAAATGTTAAGTATACTTATTTAGTATGTTCAAAACTGTCTACTTTTTGGCAATCAAATCGCATGCCAAAACTGACAAAAAACTTTATAAAATGTCAGAAAACCAGCGATATATGTTAATGTCCTTTTAGAAGTTTTCAACAAATATAATCATATGGTACAAACCATATTCAATGATGACACAGTTTTATACATCATTTAATAAAGTCCATCATTTACAGTTGTTAGGTTCTTTATATAAATTTAGATTTATCTTAATAAAGTTATATGCATCTTGCTCGTTTCAAAAAAAAAACTCTTATATATATACATATACATTAACATCAACAGCAGAATAGATGCTATTCAAAGAATTAAATGAGAAAATGGATTAAACTTGGGTGATGCAGCATTTTTGCTAACCAAGCTTCTTGAATTTCAAGCCAATGATCCTGCATGGTAGCTACATCTGCCTTTGCCTTTACCTTTGATGTATATGTATATATATATATATATATGAGAGAGACAACAATTATTTTATGAAATAAAGGTTGTTTGTATAGATATACGAAAGAACTCGAGGTATCGATCATCTGAAATACGCAATAGTATAATATCAGAAAATCTCTTGCCCGAAGGAATAGGTATTACCAGTCAGCCGAGATGTCCTCTGATTGATATGTGCATTTCATAATTAGGAAATGTCTAAAACAGAGCAGAATCACGTAATCATAGTATATATCTGTCACCCTACATCCATCTTCATTTTACATTTTTCCTAAGTATTCTAGAAACAAAGAATTTTTTCAATAGGTGAAATCTTATTTATCATCTGTTATTTGTCATATGCATAATTTCTTAATGCTAGTGTTTAATTATATATAAAGGTAGCAATTTTCATATATAAAATTTTACTTTCTATTATGATAAAATACATATAATTATATGGTATCACAAAAAAAATTATACTAAACATTAGTACGATATCTAAAAAATATTTATTCTTTTATTTTTTTGATCCATTTTTTTCTTGAAAAGAATCTCTCCTTTTAATACCTATTTTTTCATCTAAAATCCTTATATTATACAATAGAAAATATGTACAATTTTGATAAATATCTTAATAAATCACATTTTATTGATAATTTTTTCAACTCTTTGATTCCAAAAGAAGATAATGATTATTGTAAGAAAAATAATTACTTATATTCTGAATTTCTTGATATAGATGATACAGAAGATTTTATACTTGATAAAGAAAGTTATTTTAAGGCCTTGATAAGATTGCTTGCTGAAACTAGGGAATTTTGGCAGAATGGCATATGTAAAACTGCTGAAACTAATTTCGCAAAATTATCTAAAATGCTGAAACTACCGAAACTGTTTTGGCATTTCAGTGTAGTATATTATATGACATACATACAGTTTTGGCATTTTGATAATCATTTGATAATTATTTAATAAATAATTAAAAAAATTTTTTTATTAAAAAATTTTTTTATATTTTTTTCAGATTTTCTAAATTGAAAAAAAATTTTTTGTTTATTTTTTAAGTTTGCCAGACTTTGGACTTAGAATGTAAGTTATAAGAGGAGAATTTTTTTAATATTAAAGAAATATTACTAACGTTTCTTTATTTTTTTAGGTTATCAGACTTCTTGGATGACTTAAATGTAAGTTAAAAGAGGAAGAGACTTTTTTTAATATTAAAGAAATGTTATTAACATTTTTTTCTCTATTTTTTTTAGGTTATCGGACTTCTTGGATGAACTGGATTTGGAATGTAAGTTGGAAAGGGAAAATATTTTTTTTAATATTAAAGAAACATTACTAATGTTTCTTTCTCTATTTTTTTTTAGGTTACCGGACTTCTTGGACGAACTGAACTTGGAATGTAAGTTGGAAAGAGTGAATATTTTTTTAATATTAAAGAAACGTTACTAATGTTTTTTTCTCTATTTTTTTAGGTTACCGAACTTCTTGGGCGAAATGGACTTGGAATGTAAGTTGAAAAGAGGAAAGAGTTTTTTAATATTAAAGAAATGTTACTAACATTTCTTTCTTTATTTTTTTAGGTTGCCAAACCTCCTCAGACAAACTGAACTCAATGAAGGAATTTACTTCAAAGAAATGTAATCTTTTATTATAATATTAAATAAACATAAAAATTACAATAAATTATTCAATTACATATAAATTTATTGAAAAAAAATTGGTAAAAAAGATTAGAATGGTAAAATTATGCTGAAACTCATATAAAATATTACTACTTGTTATACCAAAATTATGGATAAACTTATTATAAAGGTTTCACAAGTTTTAGCAGTTTTGCAATTTTGCAATTTTGATACTATATAAGAGTTTCAGCATTTCGCATTGGACCAGATGGATTTCGATAAGCAACCTTATGGCCTTGAATTACTTGAAAGATAAAAAACAAGAAGATAATATTATTCAACAAACTGATGCTAAAGAAGAAGATATTTATTTAGAATAAAATCAATTAAATGGAGAATATTTACAAATTATTGGACCAGATTCTAAAAATAAATTAACTTCTTGTATTTTAATAGATATAATTAATGGCAAGCTTCAAATATGTAGCACAAATAATTGTAAAAAAAGGTTACATGAATTAACAGATCTGGCAAATTAATGGAGAAATTATTAATCAAATGGGTAATAATTTATCTAGATTAGGTATATGTATGTTGCATTTTAACTTTGATCAAAAACAGCATAATAAAAAATCAAAATCAAATAAAAGCAAATTTATTTTGCTTATATAATTTACATGGGGACTAAGCTGCAAACAACACTCTTGGAATATTTTAGATTGAGTAATACTAACACCATAGATTGGGCAAATCAATTGTGAAATGTTAAAAAAATATGATGATATATGCAAAAAAACTGAAAATACATATAGACCGAGATTTATATGTACAGAATGTTTTACAAGTAATGGTGGACATATTTATATTAAACCTGAAAAAGAAAAAAAATCAGAAGGGTGTACAAAAAAACATACAATTGATGTTTCAGAACAACTTAAAATAATTGGCAAATGATCCTACATCATTAGAAAAATTGGGTGAATTAGATAAACAATATTGCAAAAATTTAGAAAAAGTATTTGCTAACAAACTTTGTAAATTCAAAAAAGAATTTGATACATTTCGTAAAATATTACAGAATCTACCATCTCTTAATGATTATGTAGTTACATTTCTATTATGGTTGACAAGTTTTTTTCACAGTCTGTTAAATATTATTTATGAAAAAAAATTAACAATAGCAAATAAAAAGCAACGTTAAAGAGATAAGCCAATTAAATTCAATGATCCAACATACATTACTAAAATTATTTCATTGTTTCTTTCAATTTTAACTTCTATTATATTTTCTTCAACTAAAGTATGGTTTTCTCAAGTAGTAACTAGTTTGACTAGAAAACCAAAAATGGCAACAGATTTAACAGAACTTCTTGTAACCTTAAAAATTATATTCTATAGTAATAATCATGAGTATATACTAGAAAATATCATAGACAACATAGATTTCAAACAAAAAACTTTTACTTATGAAAATATTTTTGATGTAACGTGAAAAACTTCATATACTACATTCTGCATAGCATTTCAAAATGAACTGCCTAACCCAATCAATAAAACTAAGCATGATGAAAATGAATTAGTATCAGATAATGTTTTTGGAATGAATGATCTATCATATGAAATTATAAATCTTTTTGATAATATAATTGATAAATATCTTACTTTTTATTTTGATTTAAATGGTGAATTGCAGTATATGACAAATTTTGATGCATCAACAATTCATGATAGAATTTTAGAAAAGTTAGATCATGGATGCTTTGGTAATCCTTCACATATGGTAATCTTGAAAGCTGAAGGAATTTCCAATAGTAATAAAGGTATCTATCAATCAGCAGAAATGTATAAAAAGGATTTTTCTTTGAATTCTGATGAATACTTGAATATTGTAGCTGATGAATCCATTTTTTGACGTCTAATAAATATAAGAAAAGAATAGCCAAACCTGCATCTGATCCTCAGTCAATAGCACACAAGTAACGATATGGCATCAACTTTTATTGTAATATTCTTAAGCTATGAGATTTTTGATCTTTATGTTGAAATAAATATTAAATTCTTAGACAAGTTTGAAAAGGTAATAGTTTATAGAGCTACAATAAGAATTATAAAACTATTATGGGTTGCAGTAGGGGTTGTGTTACAAATACATCTAAAATTAAAAAATTTGCATATGAATAATATATTGGATGATAATTTTGAAGAATATCAAGTGTGAAAAGTTTGGTATTTATTTTACTATTAGACAGAACTTTTTTTTGTACATAAAGCTGGAATCTGAATTAGAAATTTCAATATACAGAAGTATACTTTGGTTGCATTTACCTCACTTTTTCCCTCAACTGGAAAATCAAACTATGCACAATTAGTAGCACACTTTTTTAGAATTCTTAAAAAATATCCAAAATTAGTTATAATTAAAATGACAATGTGTATCATCTTTTAAAGTTTCTGAAAAGAAAAGAGGTCATTTTCTTGCATTTGATAAGGCTCTTAAGACCTTTAGAGTAAAATTTGTTAAACAAAATATTATTGAGAATGTCATAGATTCAGAAAATTTTAAATGTTAAGTAAAGGTAACACAAACAGAAAATGAATGAATTAAAGTATTACTTAGTAAATATTTAAATGATGTCTCAACATCCAACTATAATCGATCTATAAATACACGAAAAGGTGTCATGTAGGGTTTTGTAAATAAGTTATTAGAAGCTTTTGATGCACATTATTATCATGAATTTAATAATTCTAATAATTTATTTTATACTACCAATCCTAAAGAAATGCATACAGAGGGAATTAAATGATTAAAAGAATATTATAAACAAGGATTGAATCATATAAAATTAATATATAATCAAAAAAGAAACAATTAATACTCTTGGATGAAGGGTAAAAGAAGTGGTAGTAACTAAATATAAAGATATTATAGTGAGAAAAAAAATAAAAAAAAGAAGACAAATGAACAAACCTTATCTAGAACATTAATGTTAAACCAGCAAAAATCATTGGATCCTATAGAAGTTTCAACATCTGCCAGTCTGCAAGTACAATGAGAATCTCTACCAATTGATGAAAGTAATGCACTTCTAAAAAAACAAATACACCAAATGCCATCAAAAGAAGCCATTTAAATTCTTGCCCTAATGGCTACCCATTCTAATTTTTCTATAGAAAAAGAATTACAAAACTATTTGAATATGCTAGACGAAAAGTACCATCTTCTGATGTTTGGGATAAATAAAGAATCGTCCAACACTATTAGAATCAGCATAAAAAAGCAAAAAAATTAAGTGAAAAAAAAATTAGTAATTAATATTTTCTGGTACTTATTTTTTCAATTTTGAAATCCAAAATTATGTAATTTTTTACTGAATTATAAATAAATGAAATAGTTGTTAACTTTGGAACAACTTGCATAAACCAGCATTACGCAATTAATTAGACTGTAAAATAAAATTCTGTTTTACTCTCCACTTGTACTAAATAACTTGTATTGCTTTTTGTTAGATTTATTGTAGTTAAATTCATTTTATATCACTGGGTACTTGTAATAAGTTAATACTCAGTAGAGAAAAAGAATCCTTTCTATTTGTTTTAATTTAACGTCAACTTTACAAGCTTATAATTAGTTTATTATATAATATAAACATGAGAAATTGCTGCTAATATTGAACTCTAAGACTTGAAAAACAGAATTATTAAATAGAATGCTCATTTGTAAATAGTAGTGTTGAATGGTTACAAAAAAAAGTTATATAAATAATATTACACAAGTTTTTTTAATTAGTGATCAGCAGTGGCAGGGACATCTTAACTGACTGTTATGAAAAGAAATGGAGTAAGGTGTATAGTATGTTACGTGAAATGATTTTGAGTATTATTTAAATTATTTACTATATTCACTTCAAATATTAATTATATATATAGATGAGTATAGTAAATAATTTAAATAATACTCAATTTTCTTATAAGACTAAGATCAATAATTAAAGCTTTATATTATAAAATTATATACTGATACTTTAGTTTTATTATTTTTATATAAACTATAAACATTATAAATATATATTTATTCAAATTTTTGAAAATAACTACATTTAATATAGCTTAATTAGTTAATTTCAACTGATATTCTTTTTCAAGATTTGACAATTTCATTATATGAATTTTAGCTTCTCTTTCTCTTAATGCAAGTTCTTGTTCTTTTAAAGTCAAATCTCTTTTCTTGTATTTAAGTTCATCAAACCTTGTATTCTCCTTATTCTCCCCACTACCACCTTCCATTTTACCTTCAGTATCAGAATCAATCACAATAATCTTTTTGCTTTTTTTCTTATTACCAGACTGCATATTTTATTTTCTCTTTACAAGGACTGATTTTATAATATTAGATTTTTTAATTTGTGTAAGAACTAATATATAATTAAATTAAATTAAAATTCAATTTTTTAATTTGAATATAATTTTTGATGTTATAACATTACCTTTACATTTATTTGACTGAACATTGATTTTAATCACATCCTCTGCTTAGCACATTATACTTTTTATGAGTATAAATAGCTGTAAATCTTTCTTTGTCTAATTTGTGTTCTCTATAATTTAAATTTTTTAAATAAATAATTTCTTTTAAAAAAAAAATAAAATAAAAATTTATGATACATATTGAATAATAGCAGTCATCAATTTGAGACTCTTTTTATAATGATTGTTTAATACATGTACTGCCTCTACAACATTAGTATTATTAGTTAATATTATCCAAGTTTCATTGTCAATTTTTGATATATATCCATTTAATGATACAATTATTCATTTCTGTTGATAAAATACAACCCAATCTAATTAAAATAAATGAGTAATATAATAAATATTATAAATTAACATAAAAAAATATACCTATTTTTTTTACTAACCTGCAACACTTTATTAATTGCATTTTCTGATTTGGCTGTAAAAAGAGAATATATATTATTTTTTAATTTTCATTATAATGCTTTTTCCAAATTTTTCTATATGATATTTATTTATTTATCTATTAAATACATATAACTTAAAATATTTTTATGATTTGCTTTTTTTGATACAGTTAATAAACTGAGATAAGTCTTTATCAGTTATTATTTTTATTGTTATTTTTTGTCTATTATGTCTCCAAGAATTATCCTTGCAAATAAATTCAAATAAAGAATGTTAATAACACTCTTTAACAAAATTAACAAAAAAACCAATAATAAAAACTTACCTTTCATTTTCTTTTGTCTCCTTTCGTTTCCAGGGGGTATTCCTATAAAAAAAATTCATGAAAAGAACGTTAGGAAATGTCCTTAAATAAATTAACAAAAAATAGCAAAAAAACCTACCTTTCGTAAGTTTCGTCTCCTTTTATCTCCAGGGGCGTTCCTATAAAAAAGTCATGAAAAGAAAATTAAAAAACATTTTTAAATGAAATTAATGAAGAAAAAATAAAAAGAAATCCACCTTTCATCTCCTTTCGTCTTCAGGAAGACATTCCTATAAAAAAAATTATAAAAAGAACCGTTAGAAATATTCTTAAATAAAATTAATGAAAAAAATTTAAAAGAAACCTACCTTTCATCTCCTTTTGTCTTCAGGGAGCATTCCTATAAAAAAAATCATGAAAAGAACATTAGAAAATGTTCTTAAACGAAATTAGTGAAAAAATTAAGAAATGTTCTTAAATGAAATTAATGAAGAAAATAATAAAAAGAAATCCACCTTTCATCTCCTTTTTATCTTCAGGAGGCGTTCCTATAAAAAAAATTATGAAAAGAACATTAGGAAATATTCTTAAACAAAATTAACAAAAAAAAACAAAAAAAAACATTTACCTTTTGTTTCTAGGAGTTCATTTCATTTTTAGGGTATTTCTACAAATAAAATTAATTAAAAGAACATTAGAAAATGTTCCTAATAAAAAAAATTATTGATCGATAATCTGAATTATATAACCAATAAAATTTGAAAATCAAATCACGTGATAGGGGGTGCGTTTGAATACAGGTGCATTTAAATTTTAAACCCTTATCATAATTATTAAAAATTAAAAATAAAAACAAATTAAAATCCTATTTTTACCTTTTATAATATACATGATATGACTTAAAAATGTGAACCAGATGTTCTTCCCAATCTTTTGTTTCATTTATTTCATTTAATACTAAACCTAAACCTTTTACTTATGTATAATCTAAATTCACAATAATGCAACTTCATCTAGTTCTATAAATATATTTAAATTGAGGTCATCAAAAAAATATATAGTGATATATATTTCTTCATCATTATTTATCATGATAAAAATATCAATAATCAATACATTCAGATAAATATCGATAAATATCTGCAATATTATAATGATATTTAACTGAATCGAAATTAATCATGAGGTTAGTTAATAATGCAGTTATTTATTGAATATTATCACAATGATAATTGACAATGCACTATTGAATATGTTTTAAAAAATATATCTATTAATAATATACTTTCTTGTGAAATATATTTTTTTGAATTATGACTGACATAACATAAAGACATAATTTGATGTAATTCATATGTTTTATTAGTAAAAATTATAACCGTCATAATTGATTTTATCCATGATGAAATATTTTAACAATGGCTTTTTAATTTTACTGGAAAGTATAATTAATGAAATATCTATGAATCTAAATAGACACATGTATATTGATCAATTAGCCAAAGTCTTGGATATCCATATATTTCTTCATCAATATCATTATACCATCATAATAAAATAATATTTATTGGATCTTTATTTTTTTTGCCTAAAAAATTAACATTGTATAACTTACAGAAAAATTTTCATTAATAAAAATCATAAAATATATATTGATATATAGTACCTTTCTATACCAATTATTTTCTTTAGAAGAAATAATTACGTTATTAAACTATTTATTACCATAAAAATTTCCTGCTATTTAAATGATATCAGTTAATTCAATAGCTATACTTGAATTCAAAACTTACACAAAAATTATCAAAACCTTCTTTATATAGATGATGAATATCAACATCTTGCATTATTTAAGAAACTTTTGATTTAATTTCACTAATGTTTAATTCCCATAGAAAATTTCTAAAACTATCAGATCTTCTGATTTTAGATCTTACTGATATTTGCTTAAAGGCCAAATATTGATGCCATATCTATTAATTGAATTTTTAATAGTTAATATCAATAATGATAAAAGTAGATATAAAAAGTAGATTATATATCATACCATATTTAAATATTTGCAGAACATAATTTTTTTTATTTGTTATTCAATACAGATTCTTAACTTTAGCATTAACTTTTTGTTATAAGTATTTACAAGTAAACTCCAAAAGATACTTTGTGATGCTAAGATCAAGCATGTGTATTCAATCTGGAACGGTCACTTCAGTCATAAATGTTAAAATCATTAAATTTTCAAAAAAAATTAAAATCTGTATGAATCAAAAGTCCTCTGGTTTAATTTATATCGATAGCTTCTTTCATTTTTTCTGAAGTTCATAAATCAATGTAAATTAACATCATATTATTGAGATCTTATTCAATCCAAAGATTAAGTTTTTCATACGGCATGTTTGAATGAGAAGTTTCATCTTCATTTTCAGCAATATATTAATATTTGACAAAAATATAATGTTTTAAAGTATAGAAAGTTGCAAAGGTTCAGGAATAATGTAAGTATTCATAAGTCATCTTATTTAATATATCAAATGTATTAAAAAAATTATTTAATGAAATTTATTTTCTTTTAATGATGAATTAATGATATTTTATTAAAGAATAATTGAAAATTAAATTATTATTATTTTAAAATTGATAAACTACGTAAGTTAATTTAATTTTAATAATTGAGGATTGATTAAATAATATACTTTTAAACAAATACAGTAATTGCAAACAATTGCAAACAATTAACTAAATTGAAGAATCATGATAATTAAGTTAATTTAATTTTAATAATTAAAGAATCACATCAATTATCATTATCACGTCGAAAGTAAAACAATTAATATTGATTAAATCATTTTAAGTGAGATTCATAACAATATCAAAAAATAGAGAGAGTATGTATAAGTGTAACTTAAATTTTCTATTAACTTTTCTGATTACGCTTTTTTTTCTCATTTATATTTTTCTTCTCATATGCATTTTAATATTTTTCTTCTCGCTTTCTAATATTTTTCTTCACACACTTTTTAATTTTTCTTTGCTTTCTAATAATTTTTTTTCATATACTTTTTACCTTTTCTTTGTTTTTTAACATTTTTTTCTCGCTTACATTTTTCTTTTCACACATTTTTTAACATTTTTCTTCACATACTTTTTTTAAAATATTAGCACTTTTTTACTCATTTTTCAAATTTTCTTATTTTCTCACACTTTTTTTTTAAAAAATGCCTTATAAATGCCAAGGAGCTAAATTTTCAGAAGCATTAAACTGAAAACATTATAAATCAGATAAAGAATATAGTAATAAAAGTTCATCAAAAAATACAGAAAGTAATAATAACTACTATATTATTATGTTAATAAATGTTAATACATGTTAAATGCTTTATTTTAGTTACAAGAAGGTCAAGAGGCACAGTATGTGCAAGAGGCTTAAGAAGAAGTAAACATGTTGTTGAACATTCTTATGAAACATATGCTAGAGAAGATAAAGATAAAGAAGAAGAAGAAGTTTTGAATTCTTTTCATCAATCTACCTTTACCACTTCACAACCATCTTCAACTCAATAATCATCTCAACAATTGGCCATATCACTGATAATTATCAAGCAAATCAGTTAACAGTAGAAAAATTATTGTGAGTTGATCTTACACGCCAATAATGTTATCTATTCCTACTGAAAGATAACAAAGTTAACACTTAATACCTATAGTTGAACTTTCTATAGTTAAACCCACCTAAAGTCAACATTTAATCCTAATGGTCAGATGAATTTCATTTGATAATCATGATTTTCTTAATAATATTGAGACAATATTAATAAAATAAGATAAATAAATTTGTGTTTTATACAAATTGCAAAAAACATCGCCTGAAAGAATTTCATGGCTTCAGATTCAAGTAAAAAAACTAAACTAAGCTCATTATCTTTATCACTGTTTAAAAGTATTTAATATTAATAATAATTTAATTTATATTATATTATCATATTTAGATATTGATATTTAACATCATAAGTTATTTATCGCTATATTATATAGAATAGATATAGTGCAGTATACGCTGATTTTTTTCTAAATAATATGTGGTTAAAGTTCAATAAATATAAATGATCTAAATTCAAACTATCTGAATTATATTCACGAATTGAATAAACAAGAATGGATCAATACCTTTAGCAGAAAATATCATTCTCTGGTAATTATTGTCAATTAATTGTTAATTTTTAAATATTTAATTTTATTTTTATTTTATGATAGCTTATGAGGATCCCGAAAAATCTATATATATATCAGATAAAAATTTCAAAATTTATTATGATCAACACTAGTCAAAAACTGATCTATCTTACAGATATCTTATAAATATCGGGTACCCAAAATGCGGAAAATCTGCTATACATCGGATATCCAATATGTATACTATAGAATTAAAAAATACAATTTATTAATTATCTCGCTATTCAGTGATCATAAAAAGATGAAATATAGCTCATTCGATTTGCCTCACTGAGACGTATGGAATGGTACTAATTTTGCATTTCTAGATGTGATAGATGCTGAGATATTTGATAAATCGTAAAAAAATAAACAAAAAATGCTGATTTGTCAAATATCTCGACATCTATCACACCTAGAAATGTGAAATTAGTACCATTCGATACGTCTCAGTGAGGCGAATCGAATGAGATATATTTCATCTTTTTATAATTACTGGATAGCGAGATAATTAATAAATTGTATTTTTTAATTCTATAGTATACATATTNGGTACCCNATGTATAGCAGANTTTNNGCATTTTGGGTACCCGATATTTATAAGATATCTGTAAGATATCTGTAAGATAGATCAGTTTTTGACCAGTGCAATAAGTAAACTATTTTCAACTCTGCTAAGCAAACTCTTATTATGATTTAAGAAAATTTGGCTCTGCTAAATAAACTGTTTTGTGATTTATATATATTAAGTAAAATTTTGTAGTTTCTCTATATTAAACTCAAAATCGGAATTCAAAACTTACTTTATGAGATCAAGTAAAATTGTAGAGCAAATAAAATTACACATAATACTTAAATTTCAAAAGTATATAACAGATAGTTAAGGCTCACAATTAACTTTCGTACTCTGATTTTGCATTTTTAATAGTTTCTCTATATTAAACTCAAAATTGGCATTTAAAACTTATTTTATAAGATAAGTAAAGTTGTAAAGCAAATAAAATTACACGTAATACTCAAATTTCAAAAGTATATAATGAATAGTTAAGGTTCACGATTAACTTTTATAGTCTGATTTTGTATTTTTAACAGTTTCTCTATATTAAACTCAAAATTGGCACTTAAAACCTACTTTTTGAGATTAAGTAAAGTTGTAGAGCAAATAAAATTACACGTAATACTCAAATTTCAAAAGTATATAACAGATAGTTAAGACTCACNATTAACTTTTGTATTCNNTNNNATNTTGNATTTTAGCAGTTTNTTTATATTAAACTCAAAATCGGCATTCATAACCTATTTTTTGAGATTAATTAAAATATAATATTCAAATTTTAAAAGTATACAACAGTTAAAAAATGTCAAATTTTACTATAAAAAAATATCAAAAATTGCTAAAAAAGTTACTAAGTAAAATAAATGCAACTTTTAATGATTGATGCAGAAATGGTATTGTAAAAACAAAAATTTGGAAAAAGAAAAAACTTATTTTTCCTTTCTTCTACCCCCCTTTTCAACTTCTATATATTATTTTTGTTATTACGCGAATGCGTATACATTTTAGACTTTGTCACATAAAAGTTTATTATGCGATCATGTATAATTTCATTGTACGATTACGTATAAAAATAGATTAATTTTTATTACACTGTCATGTATAAAAATAGATTAGATTTTGTTATACTGCTACATATTAAATTTACATGTTAATTTTGTTTACGTGTCTTTAATTTTAAGGAGTATATTTTTAAAATATTTGACGTCATATAACATATTCCATATATTCCAAAATAAGTTTCTGCTATGCAAACACATTACTGAGTTATCAAATTTATATGTCCTACTACTATAGTTGTAGCCAAAATTATTTTAGTATTATGGAAATCCGTAATTATGTAATTCTGTAATTATTAAGTAATTCATCAAAAAAATTCTGAATTCCATAATTAATTTCGTATTATAAAATTATTTGGCCAGAATTAACCTTAATTTTGGCCGAATTATATTTAGAAAATTTAATAAATAATAACTCAGCATCTAGTGATCCATTTTGGATGATCTTACCACCATTCGATTCGTCTCGGTATGATGATTCTAATGATATTAAAATCAATTACTAGATCGTTTTCTAATATCAATAATTGTTAAACATTTATAGTATCATAACTTTGTCAATATTAATGCTAGAAATATGATTTTACCGCCATTAGAATCATCTCATCATGACGAATTGAATGATAGTAAATTCATTTAAATCTAATTATTAGATCATGCTCTGACTTCAATAATCTTTAAATGTTTATAGTATTTTAATTTCATCAATAACGAAGCTAGAGAAATAAAATGCATACCATTAGATTCGTCTCAATGAGACAAATTTAATGGTGGTAAGACCAATAAAATCAGATCACTAGATTGTGAGCAAATGTCAATTTTAAATTATTACACAAAATGTTAATTAATTATGGAATTACATAATTAATTACGATTACAGAATTTCAGATTTCAGATTTGCCGATTGAATTTCAGAAACAACTATACCTGCTATGCATATAAAATACTGACTATTTTAAATTTATCCCTTTAAATAAGCAAAAAAAAATTTCATTAAGGGTAAAAATTTTCTATGTTCAATAAGCAAACTCAAATCCTATCTATTCATATATTGTTTGGGATCCTGGTTCAATCATCAGTTTACATGAGTTTTTCTCAAGTACTGTTGAGTTTTCAAACTAGCATAAAATATTAAGTAAGGTTATAAAGATCAACTATTAGTACTAACCTTTAGAATCAAGAGACTAATAATAGAAATTTATCTTTCAGTAAAAATAATCTTTCAAAAGAATAAAATTAAGTAATATCATATACAGCTCTTCAAACTTAGTTACAGGTATACGTTGAACTTCATAAAAATCTAAAATTGCTTATGATGACTAGATTATCTGCTTCCATATTTTGTAGGTAATTCCTTCTCATTTTGATCTAGTGACTTTACAAAGTTGATTACATAAATTTAGCAAACGTTATTTTTGATTAGACATACGGTAATTTCAAAGGAATGGGTAAGGTGAAAGAACTGGCAGTGTAGTCTATCTTAAAAATGGCTCTGACTATAACAGATAAAGTGTAAGTATACAAAAATAAGGAAAGTATAAGTAAAATAATTTTTATCAGCTATTGTTTTTATAATAATACCTAAAGATACACAAAAAGGATCATAATTGTGAAACTAACTAAAGGGAATGTAATAGCAATGGAAATTAATCACATAATAGTGATATTTCCCCCACTTAAAGTAGCGAGTATAAAAAAGAAAACAGCAAGCAGCATCTTTTCTAAAACTACTCAGAAAGAGGTATCTAGAAATAACTAGAAAAAGAAAACTAAGTTAAAAAAACCAAAAGACAACAAATACCAAACCAGCTGGATTACTTTCTCCTATATTTAGAATACCAAAAAGAACTATCTTCTTATCCAAATCCACACTTTAACTTTGTAAAAAGGTTAATACTTCCAAAAAACTTTATGCAAAACTAACTTTTGGGTCTATCAAAAGCAGCTACAAGCCTATTTCATCTTATGCAAGAGAAATGCCTTAGAAAACCAAATGGCCCCTCTGATATCAACTTTGAAAAGGATGTAGATGACTAGAAGTTATTATAAACTTGTCATATAAAAAAACTTAATAAGCTGAAGATTATTATTTATACTTTCTAAAGTTTTCTAATTAATTCCAGCAGTGTAGAACAACTTTTCCTAAGATTAAAAGACCACTTTCTTAGTGCAAAATAGCAAAAAGAACAACTTTTCTTTCCCAAATCTCTTGGAAGAAATGGGTATTGGAATTGTCAAAAGAGTGCACTTTCAAATATTTTTTTATTATTTGTTATATAGGTATATTTAAGATAAAATTCTTAGATAGGATCTTGGCCAAATATAGTTTGTACTGGAATTTGTAAGTTATTGGTTGAACACAAGGTCTTAGATATACTTCCTCATGAAATAGATTTTTTTTTTGAATTATAACTGACATAATACAAAGATGTAATTCAACATAATTCATATGTTTTATTAGTAAAAATTATGACTATTATAATTGATTTTACCCATAATGAAATATTTTGACAATGGCTTTTTAATTTTGCTGGAAAGTATAGTCTTAGAAGATCTTGCATAAAGCATGATGAAATTGAGAGTATAATTGTATTTAAGGTGGCTTGGAATACTGAGTCTACTCTCATGATCCTCTTTGTGTAAATGACGGGCAGCATTTTTCTACTTTATAGTATGAGGGTATATTAGATCAGATTGAAGAGTTATTTTGCATCAGTTTTCTTTGCTATTTAATAAAATCAGTTCATATCCATCTGTCTTCAATAATAATAATAATAATACTAATATTCTAATGACTAAAAAATCACTAGTCTATTAGCATAATTTTGGCCAAAATTTTAAAGATGATCAAACCTATGGGCAAAATTAAAAAATTATTATACAATTCATAACGTTTATATTAGTCCGGACTAATTTAACAATAAAAATATGAAGGAATATTCAAATGGGATTCAAAAATCAAATAAAATTAAAGAAACTTTGGATATAATCAATGCGAAACATGTGTATAGCATTGTAATTGCTCAAATTGGAACAGGAAAAGATCTTTTTGAAGCAATGAAACATGATTGATTTTTACCACGTGAAAATATCGGAATACTGCGGCAGATACAAGAGGATACGAAAATATTTGTAATTTTTTTTTTTAAAAAAAAAAAAATTAACTTTTTTCCTTTGGGAATGTTGTGAATGGTCGTGCAAATATTCGTTGTAAAGGATAATGAAAGAAAGACGTCATGTTGATCTTTTAGTATTTGGTGGAAACCTATTTTTTCATGTGTAATAAAAAAAATAATAATAAAATGAAGATCACGGATAATAATTCTGTCAAAACAAAAAGTTTTTTTTTTCAAAAGGATTGAAACAAAAAAAAAAACTAAACTAGTTTTGAAAATCAAAATAAACTTTTATGCACATATGATACCAGGTGACTTCTAATTTTGGTAATATCATGAATTTTATTGGTAGTATTTAAGTAACGCCCAATTTTTATTCGACAAAAAAGTAATTGTGTAAACTTTCTTTTTTTCAAAACGAAATATTAAAATGGTCAAAAAGTGTTGGTCACCATCACGTAATCATGTGTATAATTTAAAATTCGGGACATGAAATGAAAGGTTATCCGATAGTTGATCAATAAGCCATTATAATAAAGATAATTTTCCTAATTAAGAATATAATTAAAAATTATTTCCTAAAAAAGAGAAAGCAAGTTTTTTCCGAAAAAAAAAGAACGAGAAAGGGGATCTCTTTAAGAAGAAAAAAAAAAACACGGACTCCCACATTCACGAATTACGATGAAAAAAAAACTCACCTGACGTTACGACTCTATCGTATAAAACGCCTCATTACCTTTTAAGGTAAAAATATATTGTTCTTTAAGTTTGATGAACGGATGGGATGGACATGTTTACGATATGAAACCAATATTGTGACACAGTTCTAATTCTTAATTTATAATAAACGATATGACATAACGCATCGATTCTCCTGAATGATTCGTAACAAGGAATAAGGGAAAAAGGAAAAAAGAAAATTTTGTACAATTGAAAATTAATAATTTCCCAAATGAGAATATTAAAAGCGATCTTGTTTAATACAAGTATGTATGATTATTATATTACGTAATATTATATATGACTATTTATATCAAAAACCTATTGAACCTATTGTTATTTGAAGTCACACGACGCAATGATTACCTTCAAGAAATTTCCGAAATTCTCTTTTACTCGTGAAAACCCTTCTTTTTTTATTCCCCTCCCCAAAAATATAAATATAAATATATATATTCTGCATCTTTGTTTTGTTTCGCTAGGTCGCGTGCACTTCTTTGCTTATTAAATTTGTTTCATTGAATATTTTTTTTTAAAATTGATAAATAAAGCATGTTAACCGATATTTAAGAGTTTTCTTTTAGATAGTAAATAGATAGTATATAAACGGTACCTACATAAGACGGACTTTACCGATTAGAAATTAATATTTCTGAATTTAGTAATTTCGCGTTAGATTGTTCTTTAAAAATATATGAATTATAAATTTATAAATGACCAGAATGTCCCAAAATGACCCCAAATGATTTCAAAATGACCCGTTATTATCAGAATTTTTTTTTATGTGACATTTTATATATTATAAATAGTGATAAATTAACAAGTTCATAATTCAAATTAAAATAGTATCACAATTATTTAACATGACATCATTTATGGAGAAATTATTCATCATTTAAATTTTGAGAAACCTTTTTCCGGAATCCTATTTGTGCTCGATTGTGATAATTTGTATTTAAAAAAATTTAAAAATCGAGATTAAATCAATCAATGGGGTTACAAATGCAGGGATCGTAAGGTAACCCTTACATGAGTGTAACCTGTCAAATATTGATACAAATTTAAACACTACATTTTTGATTATTTAATATTTTTTAAAGTCCTCCTTTGGTCTATAAAAAAAAAAAATATTTNTNTTTTGACCAAAAAAAAAAAAAAAAAAATTTCTCGACCTTGTTAACTTNAAATTTTTTTTTTAACGATCATATGTTTACACATCATTTTTTTTTTTTAAAAAAAATTTTTTTTAAATTTTTTTTTTTTTTTAAAAAAAATTTTTTTTTTTTTTTTTTTTTTTAAAAGGAAAAATATAAAAAAAATATTTACATATGCAAAAGCTGTGTAGAACATGATGAAAAGATGTCTTTCAAACAACGGTTTTTAATAACATCATTGTTGAAATGTTGAGCAAAAAAAATTATTTCATTGTGAAAAAAATTTTTTTATGACGTTTCAAAGAATTCAAAGAATTTAATTGGTTCTCATATAAATGGAAATTCAAATACTCAATGATATCATAAGGACGTCAACAAAAATCTTGTTATACATGACATAATCATAGATTTAGATTGAAATGATTAGATATCTGATTTCTCGTAATTCTGTTGTTCTGTTGTGTCACGCATTTCTTGTGTAAATGTGATGATTGTGATTTAATAGAAATTTAACTTGAAGATCTCACACACACACACACTGACCCTAAGATCATCCCATCATCATCCATTTATTTATACCTAATAAAGAATTTTTATTCTATCAAAGGATATTTATTACAACATCAATTAAAATATAAAGAGGTTTGAACCGAAATAATTGTGATACAATGATGCCATATTTTAAGTCTGGAAACAATGGTTGGTGTAATGTTGTGTAATGTACGAATTCCCTTTTTGTGTCGCTATTTTGAATTTCTCTATTGGAAAATTCGAGACTTTGAAAGAAATTCCTAGTAGAATTATTCCCCCAAAAATAACTCTTTCTATCATGTCACTCTTTTTTTTTTTTTTCCTTTCTTTTTTTTAACAAGGGGAGTGTTAAATGTCGGTTATTTCTTAAAAGAACATTCTGCCAGAATATTCTTGTGACACATGTATAAGAATAAATAAAATAAGGGTAAAAAAATAATTAAAATAATAAAGGTCAAAAAAATTTTTTTTTTATCTAGAAATTTAACTTTTTTGGGAATTATCAATCATTGTTTTCCCGAATACTCGTTTAAGTGGTTACCAATGACATCAATGTTTTGAACACGATAAATGACGTAGACGATACTTATTAATCACCTAAAAAATTGAAAGACATTTATCCATTATTTTTCATTATTTTTCATTATTTTTTTTGTTTGCTTTGTCAAAATAGTTTAATAGGAACATGACAACATGACAAATCGTTAAAATAAAGAATATATATTATATATTTTTATTATTAAGAATTTCTCCGATATTAAAATTTTTTTACCAGTTTAAGAAAACAAACATACAAAAAAAAAAAAATATGTTTGATTCAATTGTCTTGCGTCATAAATTCTTTAATAATAATATGATAATATGATATGATTATTGTCATATCTATATCATCCTATTTGGAATAAAAAAAAAAAAATTCACGGGGAAAATTTATTGAATGTTTCAGAAAATTAAAGCGATATCCTTAGCTGTTAGACCCATTGTGGTTATCAAATTAATTAATTTTTTGATCGGAAACAGAAGGAGGGTGAAAGGTAATTAGTAGTAGTAATAGGGTTAGTAGTATTCACTCTTTAAAATAAAAAAGGAGGGTACTATATAATTTACTATACCCCAAATCCATAATTTTTTTTTAATGTGATGATCTGTGGTCATAATTCCCAAATCGACAACATACTTTTCTACCTTCGACAAACAACCATTTTTAGAAAAAAAAAAATTTCAAATAATAAAAAAATTTTTTTTTTACATTTAAACAAAAAAGGCAAATAAATTTAATATAGCCACAGATATCTTTTTTGAAGGGAGGATGATCCTTTTTAAAAGTTAACTAAACTTAATTTATCAAATTTAATTTCGATAAATTTGACTTGAATTGAACTGCAGTGGTAGTATCATTATGATATATAATACTTGATTGTTAAGAAGAAATTTCTTGGTACTTCAGGACACTAAAAAACCTCCAACCTAAAACGAGAATAAACTGAGGATCAAGTGACAATCTTCTTATCAATCCAATACTAATATGTATTGATATTACGAAGTATGACCTAGTATATGTAGTTCCCGTTTTTGTTCTTTTATTTTATTATTAAAAATTTATTATTATTTTATTTATTATTATCTTTATTCCTTTTTTCATTATCATAATAATAATTAAAAATTACGAAAGTTCTTCTTCATAATCGGTAAAATGTATTTTTAAATTATTATTTTTTTTTTATTTATTTATTTATTTATTTATTTTACATAATACAGTAAAAATTATAAAGTACAATCACTCGATTTAGAATTGGATTATCTAAAAGAGAGAGAGAAATTTTTTAATATATAAAAAAAAGGAAATTATTATCGGTAACTTTAAACAAATTTGGTAAGTAATTTGAATGGGACTTGTGATAATTAAGTTACAATGGTAGAAATTCTAAATATTGTTACAATTTTACTGCGGACACATATTTTAAAAAAAAGTTTTTAATGAGTGATAAATTTAATGAAACCGAATTTATTTAAAATTAATAATATAACAATTTTTTTTTTTTTTTTGACTCCCACGATCATGGTATATGAATAATAATCTCGAAAAGATTATTAATATTAATGATATGTTTAACCATGCGACCATAAAAAAAAAAAATAAAAATAAAAAATATCACTTGTTTAAAAATGTGGGATGATATTCACGATATAACATTATTCCTTATTGATTGTCATTTCTTTGTTCTTATTTCTCATTTAAAAAAAGTTCCCTTCATTAAAAATTACTAAACTATCCATACTAGAGAAATTTGATCAACAATACATAATTAAATACTCACTCACCAGACGCATGATATGATACGCATGGAACCAATAATAATAACTAATTATAATGTAAAAATATGTGATAAAGCATAAGCATGATGTATCATTAAAAGTTTGGGAAGATTTTTTTGTGTCCCAAATTCTTTTTTCCCCACAAGTTTATCCCGCCGAATTAAGAAAAGTTCGAAAAAAAAATGTTGTGGATATTTTTTTTTTTTTTTTTTTTTTTTTTTTTTTTACATTTCAAAAAGTAAACAATTCAATTACATTGTTTTTTATTTATAAGATAGGTAATGTCACCTTATTTACATGTTTATTAACCTTTGGAAGATGGATTTTT
>QKYT01000035.1:119000-132661 GCA_003550305.1 Glomus cerebriforme | reverse complement strand
AAAAAAAAAAAAAAAAAAAGCAGAGGTTGTGCTTATACAGGGGGTGACTATAGAGGGGGACGACTGTATATATAAAAGTTAAAAATACTATTTTAAACTATTTAATAGTATTTTAAGTAAAATTATAAAGCAAATAAAAATATATATAATAAATAATTTTTTTTTTTTATCTTAATAGTTAAATTTTATTTAGTAAATTATTAAAGCATTATAATAAAATAAAATAATATAAACTAAATAAAATTACTTATCTATTATTATATAAATAAAATTCTAAAAAGTAAAAACTAATCTAGATTCCTATATAATAAACCTAATATAGTTATATGTTCAATTAAATTATTTAAAAAGTATCTTCTTTTTATCCCTTAAAATAAATTAAGATCTGATCTGTATATTATTAATAGTAGGAATATGCAATTTGATTTAACATTTGACATTTGATTTGAATTTAATTTGAATTTGCAAATTCAAATTAATTTGATTCGAATTTGATTTGATTTGATTTGAAAATTCTTTAATTTGATTAGACAATTTGACAAATATTTGATATTTAATTCATATTTGATTTGATTCAAGTTTAAAAAATTAGAGTTCTGGATAAATCAAGTTAATTTGGGTTGAGTCACGAGTTGAGTTGAGTTAAGTCAGTGAAATTTTTGACTCGTGATAATGAGTTGAGTCACGAATCAGACTTAATTTAACTCGTCAACTTGTGAGTTCAACTTGACCTTTATATATAAATATAAGACCAAAAGGAAAAGAAAAAAAAAGAAGAAAAGAAGAAAAAAAATAAAAAAAATTAGTAATTATAATGAAAAAAATACCATTTCACCACTTCATATCATTTATCCAAACATAACCTTTCAATCCAAAAATCTAATAAACTTACAAAAAGAAAAAGAAAGAAATAATTAAAAATAGAATAAAAAAGAAAAATAAAACAAAATTTTTCAATATATCAAATTCTAAAGAAATCTNAACTTACAAAAAGAAAAAGAAAGAAATAATTAAAAATAGAATAAAAAAGAAAAATAAAACAAAATTTTTCAATATATCAAATTCTAAAGAAATCTGCCAAAATTTCTGTTCTAAAGTTAGAAGAAATAAAGTGAAACTAAAAGATCCAAAAAAACTTACAAAAAAAATGAAAGTTAGTTTTTTTTTTTATAAAAAACAAACCATCATCCTAACATAACTTATCAAAACTAAAAATCTAGAGAACTTACAAAAAAGAAAATAAGAAAATAAATAAAAGCAAATAAAATAAAACTAATAAAAAAAACCAATATTGTCAATATACTGATATTGTGTTCCAAAGTTTAAAGAACAAACTATTCAAGAAAACCTACAAAAAGAAAAAAAAGTAAGAATAAGTAAAAATAAATTAAAATAAATAAAAATGAAAAAAAATTTAAACTAATACAGTATATCAAATTCTGTAGAAATTCCTGCTGACTTACATTGCCATTCTAAAGATAAAAATGAACTGATCTAGATCCAGAGAACATATAAAAAAAAGAGAAAAGATAAGAATAAGTAAGAATAAATTAATATTATTATTTTGGCAAATACAAAGAACTGAAACTTTACACATGATTCAAGTTAATAAGAGTTTATTTTAGCTTTATAATTAACTTTTATAATTCTGAAGGCCAAAATTAAGAATACTTTTAAGATAGTTTTACAGTAATAAAATATAGTTTTTATTAAGAAAAATTTGTAGGTGTATCAATTAGATTTTAGAATTAATCCTTTTATTCACAGAGATAACTCTAAATGACTTGAGTTATTATCCTTGTTCACAATAATAGACTAAAGTTCTAACTTATATCCAAAATCCCTCCTTTTTATAAAAATACTTCATTATACAAATAATAATAAAATAAATATAATAAACATAATAAATATAACAAATATAATAAATATATACAGTGAAATTCAATATAATAGAACCATCTATTCTAACAAAAATATCTGGTATATCAAGATTTTCGATATGTCAAAAAAATTTTGATATATTGGATTTCATATAAAATCATATAAAATTCTGGTATATCAGGTTTTATTTGTGCAACATACATGAAAATTAATGAAAATAGTTTATTTTATTTGAATAAATTTTCAAGAAATTTTATACAATAAGATTAACTAAAAAAATCATCTATTTTACTCTGCTTTTGTTTTCTTTTACTATCTGAAAGAATTTTTTTTAATTTAATCAAATTTTGCATATCTGAAATATTAATACCTAAATTATTTTGTTGAATATATTTAATTAATTTTTTAATACTATTTAACGTATCTGAAGTAACAACAGTTTTATGCTCTTTTTTCTCATGTTCTTCTACAGCACCTTATCCTTTAACCATATTAACAATTTTTTCTAATGATAATTCTTCCTCAGTAAGTAAATTAATATTAATATCAATATATTCTTTTATATTTAACAGATCTGTAATTGGGAATCTGTTAATTAGTAATTGTAAATCTTCAAAATCATCTTCAACTTTACTATCATCACTATCAGAAATATCAGATTCATAATTAAGAAGAATTTCAGCTTTAGCCCAACTATTAATTATTATTTTTTTAGTTACATTTTTCCAATCAGTAATTAAATTAATTGAGTTAAGATAGAATATCAATTGGAGATGGATTTTGATCTTCTTCATTATATAAATCATAAGCTTGAATTCAATTTTTACACAATAATTTGCGATATTATACTTTTAAGCTATAGATAATACCTTAATCTAATGGTTAAATATGAGAAGTTGTATTGGGTAGTAAAAAATGAACTTTAACATTTAATAAATTATTAATATTATCACATTCATGACATTTAGTATTACTGTATCTATTAATAAAATAATATGGCGCCTTTCTCTATTCATTTTTGAATTTAATTTTTCAAGAAAGTGTTTAAAAATACTTCTTTGCATTCATGCTTTTGAATTCTAATAATACTATACGGGAAGAGATTTTTTTTCAATTCCTTTTAACACATATAGTGTTTCATATTTATGAATAAAAACCAAGGGTAATTTTTTATCACCAAATACATTGCATGCTGCTAAAATGCTTACTCGTTCTTTAGGACATTTTTTGCCAATTACTAGTAAATGTGCTATTGTTTTACATGGTAAAAAATACCAAAAAAAAGCAGTTTTATTACAATTCCAAATATCTTTTAACTCATATTCTTAAAGAATTTCTTGTAATTTAATTCTCATTTATAGAATTTCACTAATTGGCGCACTTCTAGTTTCTCTTCTGATTTTAAATGTATGCAAATTATTTCTACGTTTAAAATTATTCAACCATCCACTTGATGCTAAAAAATTATCAACATTAAATAATATAGCAAATTTCTTTGCTTTTTCTTAAATAATAGGTCTGCTAAGAGTTAAATTTTTTAAAATTTGCTGATCAATCCAAATGTTCATTGCCTCTTTTATTTGTGGATAACTACAAGTTTTTTCATAGAATTTGTTTGCATTTGATAAAGTAGAATCAATAGAAAGCCAATATTCAGATTTTTTTAAAATATCAGACATCATATTATCAGAAATTTCATATTCTTTTGCCAATTAAATATCACTAAGATTTTGATTATGATGTTTTTCAAAAACTTTTTTTTTTAACTAAAAGTTAAAGTTTTCCTTTCTTTTTTTGAGAATTATCATTATTAAAATATTTTTATTAATTTTTCCTATTTTTGTTTCAAGTGTATTTAAAAAAAATTATCATGTCGCTCAAAAAAAAAAAGATTAAAAATGTAAGTAATCACATATTTTGGTAAATTGAACTATTTTTATTATGACTGATTTACCATTTGTTCCATTATATCTATTATTGAGATTTTACTAATATATTCTGTTATATTAAACCTATTTTAATATATGTGATTTGATTCCAGAAAAAAGTTTCAATATAAGGCCAGTTCCAGTTTATCAGAGTTCTGTTATATTGAATTTCACTATGTAATTAATATATCTAATAAAATAAATTTAACTAATCTAACAAATCTAATAATCATAACTAATTAAGCTAATCTAACTATTATGACTATTATAATTTTTGTAACTAAACATGTAACATCACATGATCTATAACTCATGTGATTTTCATTTTCTAACAACATAAATAAAATGAAAAAAAAAGTAAGAATAAATCATAGTATTTCACATGAATCAAATTGAATTAAATTGAATCAGCCAGCCAGAATTAAATAATCTGCAATAAAATTGCTTTTTTAAGAATTTTGTATAACTCAAAATTTCAATTTTTGAGAGAAATAAAATTGCCTTTTTGGATTGTATAACGTTATATAAATTCAAATAAGGAAATTTTGGCTAGCATTATAAAATTTGGGCAAAATTAAACATGTGATGAATAACATATGACAATCGGTTGAATCAAATTTGATTCAAATTTGATTCAGATTTGACTGATTCGGATTCAATTCAGATTCGATTTGAACAAATCGAATCTAATTAAATCAAATTCAGATTTGATTCACAATTCGAAATTCTGAATCGAATCAAATCAAATCTGAATCAAATCTGAATCAAATTCAATTTGGCTGAATCATCTGCAAAATACTAGAATAAGAATAAATTAAATAAATAAAAAAAATCAAACTAACATATCAAATTCTATAGAAGTCTAATAACTAACATTACCATTTCAAGATCAAAAGAGCAAGAGAACTTACAAAAAGAAAAAAAAATAAGAATAAATTAAATAAATAAAAAAAATCAAACTAACATATCAAATTCTATAGAAGTCTAATAACTAACATTACCATTTCAAGATCAAAAGAGCAAGAGAACTTACAAAAAGAAAAAAAAATAAGAATAAATTAAATAAAAAAAATGAAAAAAAATTAAACTAGTTACTGCTTAAGATGTACTTACTATTTTAAAGGTTGAATATCCTGAAAATGAAAATGAAACTTTTACACTGGTCAAAAACTGATCTATCTTACAGATATTTTATAAATATCGGGTACCCAAAATGCAGAAAATCTGCTATATATCGGGTACCCAATATGTATACTATAGAATTAAAAAAATATAATTTATTAATTATCTTGCTATCCAGTGATCATAAAAAGATGAAATATAGCTCATTCGATTCGCCTTACTGAGATGTATCTCTAGGTGCGATAGATGCTGAGATATTCGATAAATTGTAAAAAAATAAACAAAAAATGCAATATCTCGATATCTATCGTACCTAGAAATGCGATATTAGTACCATTCGATACGTCTCAGTGAGGCGAATCGAATGAGCTATATTTTATCTTTTTATGATCACTGGATAGTAAGATAATTAATAAATTATATTTTTTAATTCTATAGTATACATATTGGGTACCCGATGTATAGCAGATTTTCTGCATTTTGGGTACCCGATATTTATAAGATATCTGTAAGATATCTGCAAGATAGATCAGTTTTTGACTAGTGTTAATTAAGTTGAAATAAATGGTGTAATTTCAAAGGTTAGAATTTAAAAATAAATGTATTTATTATATATATTTTAAAATTAATTATTTAATATAATTTACTTTATAATATAGCTTTGTAAACTTATTGTTAAAATACATTCATCTCTACAATAACATGAAAATTTTTTTATTAGTGTACAATTGCAAATTTACCTAATAAAGAATAAGATGAAATTCCACTGACACTTATCATATGATAGAACGAAGCTATGAATTGCGAAAGGTTAGTTTAAATTTATTTATAAATAAGTTTAGTTTGTTATTTATTTTTTTTAATTTATAAATTATAATTATTTAGGCTTTAGATAGTACTGGAAATAGAGAAGCAGATTTATGTAAATGGATCTTATTGAATTCTGAATGGTGTTTACTTAATAAAATAAAAATTTTATTAAATGTAAGAATTATTATTTATATAATTATTTATATAATTAATTATTTATAATTTTATATATTTAATATTTTATAGTTATTCTCTCAGGTTACAAATCATCTTAATAAGAAAAATATATACTAAAAATATACTGAAATATACTAAATATTAAGGATATTTAAATATGTATTTAAGTATATTGTAAGCATTATATAAGTATAATTTCAGTATATTTCTTATAAAATAATTATATTTACAAATAATACTAAAAATTTACTTAAATAAGTCTTAAATTATCCATATTTAATATAAAAATAATTCATAAAATATCCTTAAATTTTGTCCCATTTAAGTACATTTTAAGTATAAAATATATACTAACTGTATTATATTAGTTATTAATATCTACTTAATTTATCATATAATAATTAATTTGCTTTACTATATATGAAACTGAAATAATTTTGATTTTGACTATTTCAGAGGTCAAAATGATCAAAATTATTTCAAATCTAGGTTAAAAGTCAGATGATCAAAATTAATTATGATAGCTGAAATCAATTACAATAGTTGACAATTATTATAATAATCAAAATTTATTATCTAATAAAAAGTGTTAAAATCTCATGATTTAAATAATTACTATAATACCATATTTTTATATTTATAGATAATCTACCACTTTTTTATAATAAATTTTATCTTTTTTAATCAAGTTTTATAATATCCAATTATGAAATTTCTAATTATACTGATGTTTCTTCTATATGACTATATCTGATATAAATTTAAAATAAAACAGATAAGATACTAAAAATTCTAATGCTGATCAGAAGAAAAAATGTGTATGAGAACATTTTGATCATCAAGGTATCCAAAAAAATGGATATGTAGGTTGTATTTGTAGGATATGGCTAGAAAAGAAAAGTTGAAAAAGCATATAAGATAGTTGAACATCTAGTACTTTTATGTTCCAAAGTTATGGGTGATGTAAAAAATATTTTTCTTCAAAAATTAAAAGATCAAAATGCACTTAAACCTGATAATTCTACAAATAATCTTGATCATCTTACACCTGATAATAGTCAACCTAAAAAAAAAAGCAAAAAATAATATTAATGTAAACAAAAATAATATCAAAATTTGAATCTACTAAAATTGATAGTACTAAGGCATAATGATGTAATCGTGCTTTTACAAGATTTTTATATGTTGTGGTATTTCATTTAAGATTATATCAAGTCCATTTTTTATCAATCTTATTAAATATTTGTGTCCATCCTATCAACTTTCAAATCAGACTACATTTACCAGTTCTTAGGTAAATTAGAAATTATCATAAGTTATTTCTAGGATATCGAATGATATTAGAAATTCTGATAATATTACCTTAGGTATAATTTTTTTTTGTTTATAAATTTATTATCTTAAACTAAACTAATAATACAGTATTTTTTACTTGATAAATATTAATTTAGGTCTTGATAGATAGACTAGCACAAATAATATAGCTTCAATATATGCTTTCATTTTAACTTTACCTTCTGGAATAGAATATATATATTCTTTAGAAGACTTATCCATTTACTTATATATGGCCAAATTTATATCTGAAAAAATTTTAATTCATCTATTGTATCAGATAATATTTCAACAATGGTTAAAGTGAAGCAAATGGTTAATGATAAATATAACCATATAATTATTATTTGCTGTATTGCTTATCATGTTAATCTTTTAATAACAGATATTATGAAATATAAATATTTAAAGGAAATAATAATGAAATGTATAAAAATTATTAAATTTTTTTGCCATTTATATTAAACAAATGCCTTATTATCTAAAGAATTAGAAGATACGAAATTCTACTACATAATATAAGATTTTTTAAAAAAAAATCTAATTCGTCAATATTTAATTTGCTATTATTAATATTTTATAATTAATTACCATTAGTTTCTTAAAAATCATTCAGAAAATCTTAGTGCTAAAATTAAATCATTACTTCAAAGTTATCTTTTTTTTCAAAATGTTGAGAAACTTATTAAAATTATTAAATCAATCAAGAAGGTTATAACTTTACTAGAATTCAAAACTACTATCTTAACAAATTATTTTATTTAATTAATAAAATTATCTGTAATGATTAAGACTTATCAAACAATATCAAATTCTGATTTTTGTAACTATACCTAATAGAATTAATTTGATTTTGATCTTTATATGTTAACTTATTTTTTACATCCATTATATAGAGGTATATATATGTTAAATTTTATTTTATATATTTACAATTGATAAATTAATCATATAAATATTATTGTTTTAGAAAAAGGGTTTAAAGAGATATTTTATGTCAAGTATATTATATAGCACTTGAATTATGAAAACTGATAGGTGGATTAAATTCTGATAAATTAATAGACTAACTATTTGCATATAGCAATTATAATAGACCGTATAAATTTAACTATGTACCTGGCCTTTTTAATGTATAAAGTTGGTAGAAAATAGTTCAATAGAAAGAAAATTGAATATAGCAATTAGCACTAAAAGTGCATTCTATAACACCACATAATACTGGTTATGAAAGAGTTTTTTCAATATTAGGATGGATGTGTTCCAAATATTGGTTAAGGTATATTTTTTTTATTATTATCTAAATTTTCTATATAGAATATAGATAGAATTATAAATAACTAATTAATTATATTTATTATTTACAGATTATCAGTCAAAAAAATCCAATTAATAGCAAAATTGTATAGTTATTATATAACTAATGCTTCGACTAAAATGAGTTATGCTCATACAGATCTTACTGACTTTAAATTTTATAAAGCAATAAGTAAAAATTTTAATGAAGTTACAGATTTTTTTAATGATGAGATTAATGAACAAGAAGATGAATTAAATACATTTGAATATAAAGATGATAGTAATCTTATTAAAAATAACAAAGAGACTTCCAAAGTTGGCAATGAAATAATAATGGAAAATTATTTTAATTTTAATGATGAAGATTTGCAAAAAACATTAAAAATGAAAGTAAGAGTTATTATTGAACAAGAAATAATAAACTATGATCATGAAAAAAAGAATTATGATATTAATGCATTATTAAATTTTAATTTTAATGAAGGTTAAAACAAAATGTAAAATTTCTGTATTCTATAATAATTAACAATTTATTAATAGCACATAATTAGTAATACATAATAAAATAATAAATAAAAAGTATGCTTTATATTTTGCGTTAAATAAAGTATTAAAATTATTTTATTTTATTATAAACTTATATATAATACAATAATTTTGATTTATAATTAATTTGATTTTATAATTAATTCCAATTATCATTATTAATTTCGACTATAATAATTAATTTTGATTTCATAATTAATCTTGTTCATGAAACAGATAAATTTGAGTTAAATTCTAAGAAAAACATGAATAAAAATTCCCATTTATTTTAAAAAAGTGACAGAATAAACAAGAGAATCTGTAAAATTATGCAAAAAATTGTTTAAATAAGCTTGACTATCATAATCAATTTTGACTATCATAATTAATTTCAATTATCATAATTAGTATTTTAAATAGATCAGTTTAGATCAGATTTGATTTAAATTTGATTTGATCTAAATCTGGTTTGAAACAGATCTGGACTGATCTGAATCTGACTAGATCTAATCTAAACTGATCTGAAACTGATCCAGATTTGAACTGAATTGATCTGAATCTAATTAATCTGAAACTGAACTGAACTGAAACTGATTCAAATCTAAAACTGAAATGATCTGAATCTAATTGTTCATTCAGTTTTCTAAAAAGAAGAGAAGGAAGATATTAATTACCTCTTAGTTCGTTTATTCAAGTTTCATTTGTTCAGCTTTATCTGTTCATTTAGTTTCCTAAAAAAAAGAAAAGGAAACGTTAATTACTTTCTCTAAAAAAAAATAAAGTAAAAAAAAATAAACTTACCTTTAGTTCGTTCAGAAACTGTTTGTTCAGTTGTCCAGGTTTCATCTCTAAAGTCTCTAAAAAAAAATAAAAATAAAAAAAAAATTTTTTTTTATTTATCATATCTAATATATAAAGATCCGAATCTGATCAGATCAGATCCAGATTTTTTTGTACCATAATCTAATCTGATCAGATCAGATTCAGATCAGCAGATCAGATTCATGGATCTTAAATTTGCAAATCAATCTGAATCCATTTCAGATCAAATCTGATCAAATCAGATTTTTTTCAGAATATTAATCATAATCATTTTTGACTATTATAATTGAATTTGACCATTACAATTAAAATTATTAATTTTTTTTCAGATATTCTACTTTGCCATTTTTATTTCAGTTTTATATATAGGTTTTACATTAAATTTTATTAAAATTTATGAATTTATATAATTACAAAAAAATGGTCAAACTCTATGAGTTATTACTTAATCTTGATAAAAATTTGTATATAAGTAGTTTCAAACTCACTGAACAACTTTACTTAATCTTCTGAATGCAATTTACTTATTACCAAAGTATTAAAATACACTCTAAAGTTACTGAATAAAAAAAAAGAATTTATAAATAAATATTATTTGAAAATTTAATAGATATATGATCTAAATCTTATAAAAACTTTAAAAGCATTTGTTTTCAAAAAAAGTCAAGCTTAATTTTGTTAAATAGTATTTCAAAAAATAATATCAGTGAAATTTTTTTAAGTAAAAAAGCAAAAGTAAAAATACTAATACATCTCGTATAAACAAATCATTTAAAAATGATTAATAAAAATTTAATTAGTTAAAAATCACGTGATTTATCAGGTGCTATGGTGACTGGGTCACCAACTACATTTTCCTTTAAATTTTAATTAAATTAATAATAGTTATCAATATACTTATTAAAACATTAAATTGATTTTAAGAAGATTTTTAATATCCATTTTGTATGGTTTAAAATATTTATTAAATATAAATATAAAAATTAAGTATAATTTTATTATAATTTAAGATAACTTACTATTAAAATTTAATTATAAATATATCAGTTTATACATTTTTCAGTATACTTTAAGTATATTATTATAATATAAGTATATTTATATATTTTTTACAAGGCATATTTCTCATAATAAATTTTCTATATTTAAAATTCTGTTTCAGTATATAATTGGCTTATGGATGAAATTAAAAAACTTCAAGAACTTGATTTAAAAGATCAAATAAAAAATGCAGTTTTACAAGTAATAAAGAAACTTAAAAAATACTATAAACTTATATATGTTTTATCTTATACTATTACTACAAGTAAATTATTTTTTTATTCTATTATTTTTATATTGATTTTATTTTTTTTATATTTACTAACTTTTTTTTAGTACTTAATTCAAGATTAAAACTTCAATATTATATAGATAATAGTTAGGAAAATAAATATATTGAAGCTGCTCAAAAAAATATTAACATTTTATATAAAACTAAATATATTCTAACAGAAAATATAATAGTTTTAGATGAATATCCTAAAAATAGTCTTTTTTAACATATATATAAAAAATGATATATGGTAAATAATAATGAATTAGATCAATATTTTGTAACTTCTGTTATAAAATATAAAATAGATCTTTTATAATGGTAGAAGGTATAAAATTAATTTTAATATTATATATTAATATTTTTTATTTTAAATTTTAATATTTATATTTGAAAAATTTAATACTCATCCTGAATGAAAATATCTTCCCCAGTATCGTCACAAAATTTTCCATCCCACATGATCTTTAAAATTTGTTACCGATGTCATACCCTTCCTGTTTTCCATTTTTATTATGTATTCCAGGAACAGAGATTTTTTTTGGTATGAAAAATCCTATTTGTTATATCTTATTTGTTATATGATTAATTTTTTAATGCCATAGAAAAATCTTATCCTGTTCTCAGAATTTACAATTTTATCCTGTTTCTCTCTGTATCAGCCACTGAGCCATATCAGCCCTTATTTATTATTTACTGTTATCATTATACATAATATATGTACTCCTTCTTTTACTTCTCTCACTCTTTCTTTTTCTTTCTTTTTTTTTCCCTTTCTTTTTAAATATTTTAGAAGTTTGAAAAAATAAATATTTTTTAATATTAGTTTAGATATAAAGTATTATTTATAAAGCTATGAATATTTTTCACATTTAACACTTTATTTTCATAACAGATGTGTTTTTTAATATAAAATTTATACCATATAATTTTACAAATAAACTGACTTTTATCAATAAGCAAAGTTGCTCAATAGGTATGGATAAGGATGACTCTGAAACTGAAATATTTAGGCAAATCCGAAATGCTAAATCCAAAATCTAAAATATTTTTGAAAGCTGAAATTCTGAAATGCCAAAATTAAACCAAAATGCTGATATTCTAATTGGCTGGCATTATGGAAATTTCAGCCAGAATTATTAAATTTCCTAAAAAAAAAATTTTATGTTACATAATTGGCGAAAATGATTTTTACCAAATATGATTTTTTGTGAAATGGGTATTGCCTAAAAAGAAAATAATCTACATGTGCGCTTAATCTGACAATTTTTCAGCATTTCAGCCTGATTTTAGATTTAGTAATTCTGGCCAATAATAATCATGTAATTTTTACCGTTTGCTAATTATTTAATATAAATAAAAACTTTAGCAATAAATATCTTAACAACCAGTGATCACAGAAAGATAATCTTATTACTATTAGACTCGCCTAATCGAAAAGAATCCAATGAACTATAAATCATTTTTCTAGAATTAATAAATGGTGAGATAAAATTTTATTATTTCAGCCAATCAGAATTTTGGAATAATTTCAGATTTCAGTTTCAGAATTTTGGATTTTGGATTTTGGGTAAATCAATTTTGGAACTAGCCTTAGGTATAGAACTATATAGATATTAGTTTTCATCAAACTAGTTCAGATATTCATGTAGTTAAACTTATTTTTTGTAATATTTTCATGCAGATACTTTGTGTTGTAATTTAAGTACTTTGGTCAAATAAAACTAGCTTTTATTGAATAAACAAAGTTGTTCAGTAGGTATGAAACTACTTAGATATTAATTTTCACCATGCTAGCTCAGATATTTGTGAAGTTATACTTATTTTTTGTAATATTTTTGTGCAGATATTTTGTGATGTAATTTAAGATTTTGGTCAAACAAAACTGGCTTCTATTGAATAAACAAAGTTATTCAGCAGATATGGAACTACTTAGATATTAATTTTTACTATGCTAGCTCAGATATTTGTGAAGTTATACTTATTTTTTGTAATATTTTTGTGCAGATACTTTGTGGTATAATTTAAGTACTTTGGTCAAATAAAACTGGTTTTTATTGAATAAGCAAAGTTACTCAACAGGTATGAAACATTTTGCATATTAATTTTCACTATGATCAAATGAATATTTATAGAGGTATTATTATTTTTTATAATAGAATTTATTGTGCATGTATATGCTTTTTATTTTGTAGTATAATTTCAGCACTTTAGTTATACTAAATTAGCTTTTATAAATAAATAAAATTGTTCAGTAAATCTACTAAACACTAAATTTTATCAATTAACCTGAATATTTATATATAAATAAAAAGTATTTCTTTGTATTTTTTATTTTTTATTAAATTTAATAAAATATATATTATATATATAAAACATTTTATTTAATTTAAAATGTAATATAATATTAAAAGTATTAAAAATATTGAAATTTTTTTTTTTTTTTT
>QKYT01000035.1:107208-118960 GCA_003550305.1 Glomus cerebriforme | reverse complement strand
TTTTTTTTTTTGTGTGAAACTGTGAATAAAAAATATTTTCTAAGACAAATATTACACAAAAATAAAAACATCCAATAAATTTTGTGGTTGGCATTTTCAATTTTAAACCAATCATATTTAAGGGAAAAGGTGTACAGAATAAAAATCTGTACTCGGGATACAAATTAAGGATTCTCAATGCCATAATGCTAGCTCTTCCGCATATGACTCTATCAATAAAATTACACACTCACTTAACTTATCTTTCCAAATTATGGACAGATTTACTTCTATTTTTATAAAGAACTTTTATGATCAACTTTGGATACCATATTGTACATTAGTTAAAGAATGGAAATCCAACCAGAGTTTGTCCTCCAACCCAAGAAGTATATATACATCTTTAACCACTGACCTCACATACAACAAGAAAATTGCTTATTTCCATAACAATATTCCTTATGATAAGTTCAAACATCCAGTATTAGATATAACAACCAGACTTCAATCAAGTTGCTATGCAAAGTTTCAAAGTAGTTCAGGATTTTATTAACAAGGGAATAGCTCATAAAGAATTTTTCTTCAAAAAGATACATCAATTGTCAGATAAGATTCAAAGTATGTATTGTAAAGAGTTACTTCAGTTCGTAAGTCTCAAGAAGGATTCGAGAGGTAATAGTAATAGTTGCATCATAGATATTAATACTAGTAATAATCATTTTAATAGTAAATTAGTAGATCAAAATTGGGTAGATAGACAAGTAGATAGTATTAATCTAAATAATTACATTGGTACAGGGTCAGCAGATTTGAGGTAAAGCGTAAGGGCTACTTGTGCTAAGAGAAATTTGCTTCAATTTCCACCTTTATAAACTGATAATCTGGCACGACAAGTTACATTTTTCTTTTAGAGGGTGTATACGTAATTTATAGAATGTATTCGTCATTTAACTTCATATACAATAAATACGTTTAACTTGTCTTAAAAAAAAAAATAAGTAATATATTAGAAATATTTTGTGCAGTATATGAGTATTTAATTTATTTTATTGTAAAAATAATTTCTTAAATAGCAAAATTTTATTCAAAAAAAAAATATATATAATATCTATAAACCTTTACCTATTTCTTATGGTTTACAAATCAATTGATAAACTTATTAATATTGAATTATTTTTAATAAACTTTTGGATTAAAAGAAAAATATAATTATATGAATTTTAAATAGTTTATTTAATTAATTTAGTATTTGATATAATGAATACTAGATTAAGTTATTTTATAAATTTGTAAAAAGATTCAAATTATATAATATTTAGTAGATGAAAATTAAAAATTATCCAATTTACTAATAAGTTATGAAATTCAATATAATATAATTTTTTATATGATATAATTTTTAATTTATAAAATATTAAAAACTAAAAATATTATTAAAGTATTAAATTATTAATTATAAATTTAAAAAAATAATTAAATTATAAAAATTACTAAATATTATCTGGGTGGATATTATTTTTACCAGCATTAAGATAGCATTTTGGATGAAGTTACATTTGTATTCTTAATTCTACCTTAAGTTTTATCCTAATATAGGTAAAAGTAATTAATCATCCAAGTGATATTTAACAATATCCTTAAATTATAATTTATTTCTTATTACATAATTTTGGTTAGTCATTTCTTTTATAATTTGATATTTATTATTTAAATAATCTATTAAAATTCCTATTGAACCTCTAGTTTGATAAATGATAATACTTATTATATAATTGATTATTTATAATTTCTACTTGATATATAACTCCTGTTATATCAAATATAAACTACTCCTAGGCTTATAAAATAATTAGAATTTAATTTTTTTGTAATTTAGAAAATTTGATTTTATTTTTTAAAAATAATTTAAAAACTGTATTTAATTAACTATTTTATATAAGACAGAATCTATATATGCCATTTTAATAATAAAATGAAAGATTAATTCAGCTATCAGATATACTATATACTGGTAATATATTTTATATTGACAGATCACATTTAATTAGAAGAGTAGGAAGAATTTATAAAATATAAATAGAAATTTGTAATTTTTTTAATAAATTATAAATAAATATTTAATAAATATCTACAGGACTTTTCATTAAAAAAAATATATATATACAGTTAGATCCTATATAATCACTTTCTATATAATTACACTTTTTTATAAGCACCTATTTTTATATTTAAAGTTAGTTAAAAAACTTTTCTTTAATCACATACATATTATAATTACTATTATCAAAAATAATTGTAATATATATATTAGTTTTATTAATTATTTGGAATGAAGCGAAGAACTATATATTTTTATATGAGATGATAACTATTATAATAATCATGTGGCAATTTCTGTTTATTCAGTTATATGTCTTAAATTTAATCAAAAAAAATAAAAATAAAAATATGCACTCTGGATTTAAAATGATTTCCATTTCCTAGTATAAAAATCCTTTTATAATTACATAATTTATAAATTTTTAATGATCATTTAATTTTACACAGTACTTTACTTCTAGTAAAAATTTTCACAAACTATTTTACTATAAAATTTTATAATTTATATATAAATTGTTGATTTAAAAATAATTATTTTTTAATTTATATATCTTTATTTATAAAATTATTTTATTTTATTTTTAATATAATAGTAAATATAATAAAGATTTACTTTATATAATTACATTCTATATAATTACCAATTTTAATATAACAGACCTGGTGATTATAGAGAAATTTGACTGTATACAGTCAAATCTTAATATAGTGAACTTTTAATATAGCTTAATATGTAATTTTTAATCAATTAAATTTATTAAAATTCTTTTATTATAATGAATTAACCAATCAAAATCTTTAAAAAATTTATTATAATCCTATAGTGAAGTTGAAGTCCAAATCTTAGGATTTGTTATATCAAGAGTTGACTGTATATATAGAGTTATAATGAATTTTTTAATTTTATTAATTATTTAATTGTTTTTTTTTTAAAAAAAAAACTTTAAATTTATAATAGTTTAAATCTTGGGATTCTTTATAATTTTAATAATATCATTTAATTTGTTTTTAATTTAAATATAATAAATAAAATATTAAATTAGCCATTATAAACTTAATATTTCTTTAAATTATCTTAATTCTAGTCAAAATTATAATATGATGTTTAATTTTGCCTAATACAGTATATGTAACGTAACATTTGATTAATAAGCCACCTATGATGGAATAATATTACGTTTAGCATGTATTTTACCCATTAAGTTTGTTTGATAACTTTAGTTTGATCGAAGAAAAAAAAACATAATGGCTGATGATTTTGACGTTGAAGCTATGCTAGAGGCACCTTTTCATAAGGGCCAGGTGATGTTTTGTTCTAAAAATTTACGTAATTGTCTTTTATACGTTTTCTGACAAAATTTGTTTTACAGGAAATTAATGAAATTACCAATGGTAAAACTGATAAACATCACATCAAAGAAGAAAGAAAAAGGTAATTAAGATGTTTGTTTGCAGTAATTATTTTAGCAAATAACTATAGCAATAATCTCTCGAAATTTCAGTGAAGAACGAAGACGTCACCGAAGTTCTTCTAGTCACCGCCATAGATCACATTCCAGATCCCGTCGTTCTCGTAGATCACGTTCTAGATCGCGAGATAGACGTAGAAGACATCGGAGTAGAACTAGGTCGCGTGAGAGGCGAAGAAGAAGTCGAACTCGTTCTAGAGAAAGAAGGAGGAGAAGTCGTAGCCCACATATAAGAAGTCGTAGTCGAAGTAGATATAGGTAAGTTTCCAAGTTTCTAAATTTTTTTGTGGCTTTTATTTATTTATTAGTATGTTTTTTAATAGTGACCGGCGACGTAGATCACCAACCCCTCCTTTAGATGAAGAGGAGCGCGATAAACGAACAGTTTTTGTTATGCAGCTGGCCGCACGTCTTCGTTCTCGTGAACTTGCTGATTTTTTTGCAAATGTTGGAAAAGTTCGTGATGCAAAAATAATTGCAGATAGAATATCTCGGAGGTCAAAAGGGTATATATTATTAAATATTCTTAATTTTAATTTTAATGCACTAATATTAAGCCATTATTTCTATTTCTTTTTAACAGGGTTGGTTATGTCGAATTTTACGAAGAAGAATCGGTCCCAAAAGCTTTGGCTTTGACTGGACAAAAACTTTTAGGAATTCCGGTTATTGTTCAATTAACCGAAGCAGAAAAGAATCGACAAGCAAGGCTCGCAGAACAAGCGTAAGTTTTGTACATTAATTATTTAAATAATAAATTATATTCGAATGCATTTTGATTAATTTTATAAATTTATTGTATTTAGAGCCTCGCATGCAACAGATATTGCATATCACAGACTTTATGTTGGTTCTGTTCATTTTAATTTGACAGAAGATGATTTAAGACAAGTTTTTGAACCATTTGGTCCCTTAGAATTTGTCAACCTTCATAAAGATCCTGAAACAGGTCGATCACGAGGTTTTGCTTTCATTCAGTAAGTTCTTTATTTATTAAGTTAAAAAATTTTTATATTTACATTATATTTTGATAATTTACAATGCATTTATTTCAGATATAAAAATCCGGAGGATGCAAAGCAAGCGTTAGAAAAAATGAACGGATTTGAGCTAGCTGGAAGAACAGTAAGCTATTAAAAAATTTGATTTTTTTTAATATTTTTTACGCAAATATTTATATTATAATTTTTATTCGTTAGATCAAAGTAGGTCTTGTTACTGATAAAAGTAACGGCATGAATTTAAATCTTGATGATGGCGGTTTGTATTATATCATTTAATATTTGAGTTCAAAATTTTTTTTTTTGTAAAATAATGTTTTATTTTTTATTGTATAGATGTTGCCGGTTTAGCTCTTAATGCACAATCACGTGTAGAATTAATGCAAAAATTAGCACGTGATACAGATTTAATTGCTCCGACTGCGACTCCTGTTCAATCAGAACCGTTAGTACATCTTTATTTCTTATAAAATCTTTTATTGTGAAAAAGATACTTATTTTAAAAAAAAATTTTACAGTCCGCGCCCAGTTCAACCTAGAGTAAATCCAACTCGTTGTGTATTGTTGAAAAATATGTTTAATCCTGAAGAGTATGTTAAAATTTATCTTTTTTTTTTAAAAAAAAAAAAAAAAAAAAGAAAAATAATTCACAAAGTATCGAAGCTTATTGACTTTTGTTATTCTTTAGAGAAACCGAGTCAAACTGGGCTGAAGAACTCGAAGAAGATGTGAAAGGTGAATGTGTAAAATACGGACCTGTTGTTCATATCAGTGTTGATAAAGAGTCTGCAGTAAGTATTTACTTATGCCTTGATTTTATTTATTATCGTATCTCTTTTATATAGTTCTAATAAATATAATTCTTTTAAGGGAGATATTTATATGAAATTTGATAGTGTATCGTCCGCTCAGGCTGCAGTGAACGGTCTTAATGGCCGATGGTTTGGAGGAAATCAAATCTCGGCAGTTTTCATTCTCGATATGTTTTATAACGTTCGGTTTCCTAAAGCCGCAAATCTATGATATCTACTTTATTACACTCGGACTATTTTTTAGTTTAATCAGACTGATCGATTATTGTTTGTGGATAGTTTTTAGGTGTTTTCATAGGAAGGAGATAACGACTTACCATCATATGAAGGGGGAGTCTTTGCATTCTGTGTGCGTCCGGGTCGCACCGTTGAGAAGGCGATGCAAGAGTAATTTGTTCATATTTGTGTGTCATTGTACTATAAACCGTTTCTCATGTGGCATGTTGAATTTATTCTTTATACAGTAGTTTATATGAAAATTACCACTGCGCGAAGCTATCATTATGATATCATACATACACAAAGGGTTGCAAGAGAAGTTACTTTTTTTTTATACTTCATTTCATCTTTTTTTTCATTTCACTTCATTTGTCCTTTTGGTTTTTATTGTATCTTTTGTTGACTGTAGTTATAGGATAAACTCTCAATCGCAAGGCCAGTAGCTTTCGAATAAAATTGCTACCATATAACAGGTGTGCCGTGGAACGAAATTCTTGGTATACGGATGCCCTTATGAATGTGATTTTTGCTTTATTTTTTTGTCACGGCGAATATCGTATTGCAACTATTTTTTTTTTTTAAAAAAAAGTTTAAAAAGTTAAAAAAGGCAAAATGCTTACCAGTATCGTCAGATCATTTACTGTTTACGTTAAATATACTATAACGGGTAGATAAATATAAATATATAGGATTTTAGAATTAACAGTTAAAGATCAAAACGCCACAAAATGCCGATTAATTGGATATTATTTCATAATAAATATATAAAATTTGCACGATTGCCAAATCGTGATCTTTTTTGTTCAAGTGATTTGGAGTAACATTATATAAATAATTCTCGTGATGTTATTCTTCAACGCATACTCAAAACTAAGACTGAAAGCTAAAATTTCTCAGCATATCAACTGAGAAACAACCAAAATTCATCTACTTCTCTGCCTTTGCAGGTGTAACAAATACCATTTTCAAAGTCATTCGACTCGTAATATTTTCAATCTAAATCAGAAAAAAAACTTGTAAATCGCTTAAATCCAAGATCTGTCAAAAATCGTCTGTGACGGTGACTGGCAAATAAAACGACTTGTTGTTTTGTCGTAAATTAAAACATTCCTTTTTTTTTAACCTTTTCTATAAGTTTTCTTTTCATAGCTGGCGAATTTTCAGATGTCTGACGTCGAAAACAATAAAATTGATTTAAATGAGTCTGGCAAACAAACATCTGCTGATTCGCCAAAGTCAGACACCAACATCCAGACGCCTGCAGGAGAATTAGATAATAAAAAAGATCCTGATGGCGCGAAAAGAGACGAGGAAAAAAATAAAATACAATCAAAGTTCGTGATCCGCTATACAAAAGAACAGTTACTGGCATTGCGCAATAGTCCGCTTGTGAAAAAGCCAGATGCTTTACCTTCAATCAATACTTGGTTTGGGTAAGTTAAAATTTTATTTAATATCTTGATCATAATGCAGAATTGGTTAGATACCTTTAAAGTATTAATTAACTTATATTCGTCTCTTTTAGGGAAATAAAGAAGGAAAAGAAAGCTGGTACTGATAGTGCTATAGAAACTGAAAAGAGGTATTCTAAATTCTATATATATATATATATTTTTTTTCTTAATATTATAAAGTTATATACATTAAAAATCTTATAAAATTTTTTTATACATCAGTAAGAATAACAATTCGCTTGGATCAGAATTAAATAAGTCAAAAGATGATTTAGGAATTCCAAAAAGTCCTTTACTAGGAGTTTCAAAAAGTCCTAACGATTCTGCACCGACATCTCCTAAGCCATCAGGTTCGAATAAATAGTTAAATCATTCTCCATATTTATAGCATTTTTTTTTTTTTAATATATTAAATATATTCAATTATAGATAAAATTGTTCTTGGTCCACCTAAAATGAATTTTGCCTCATCATCTGTTGGAGGATTAAAAATTGTGGAAGAAAAGACAGCATCACCAAGGACTGGTAGATCAGATGGAATGCGACAACGCCAAGTGAGTACTCCATTGGCCTAAGATTGTTTTTAATATAACAGTATCGAATCAACTTTGTTCAATATTGAATAATAGGGGGAGGATGTTTCATATATGCGATCTGGAAAAGATTTTGAACCACGAGCACCACGGGGACCGTCTGGTGGCCGCGGATTTGTTGGTAGGGAAGCATTACGAGAACGTACTTTAGCAGAAAAGATAACAAAAGAATCAACCGGGCCTACTCACGGAACGCATAGTCGTGGATTCGGAAATATACGGTCTCATGAAACAAGTAGGAACAATCGTAGAGAAGGTAAAGATAATTATTATGAGAATTTCAATTCAAAATTGTGCATTGGAATTTATATAATATTTTCTACACATATAGGCATTGGAGGAGGAAGGAGTGCTTCAAGATATCAACATGCGGAGGATAGATCAGAAACTCCTGAATGGATGAATTATAATCCACAAACTGATGAGGATTCAAAACGCATTGATAATGGCGAAGCTAGCGATAAGGCTATGTTCGATCTTCAAGCTTGGAAAGTACAGATGAAAGAAAAAGATAGAGAACAACGAGAACGTAATGAAAAGGAAAAGACTAAAGAACGAAGAGAAACGACAGAAAAAGGTCGAGCGCGTAGTATTTCGCGAGCTGATAGTAGTGTATCATGGAGGCCAGGAAATAAAATTGTGACTACTGAGGAAACTAATAATGCTTTAAGTAATAAACCTGAAGAAATTGTACAGAATGGAAAGGAAAAGAATACAACGGATTTAGATGGTAATTATCTAGATTTCATTCAACATGCAACATTGAAGTTGTATATGTTATTGTCATTATTTATGGATTAACTTATAATAACTACAACATTTGAGGACGTTATTGTTTGATATTTAGATTCTTCTTCATTAGATTTGGCCGATGTAGACCAACTATTTGGTCCTGGTGGAATGGATCTGAATGCTCCTTTACATCCAGGTTCAACAGCCTTTAATAAATTTCTTTCTCAGCATAATAAACTTGCCATGGCCGAAGATAATAGTGAAAGTGGATCACATTTAGAGACTATTCCCCGAGAACAAGGGACATCTCGTTTTGCCAGATTTTTTTCCCATAGTAACGAGGAAAATTTTCAAGAAAATGGATATATGGAAATATCTCAAGTGTCTCAGAATCCTTCATCAACAAACGAATTGTTAAAGCCTGGTCCGATAAGCCTTGATACTCTATTTCAAAGTCAAGTTGCTACACCATCCACTACAGCATCTATTTCTCCCTGTATTTTACCAAGTGAAGGAACACGGATTCTTCCTGGAATGCTTACCGAAGAAGAGGTATTAGAGACTTTAGGAGCCAAACAACATTCTAAGCCTGAACCAAAAGAGCGAAGTTCTGAAGATGAAGCTGCTATGTTTAAAATATACGCAGCTTTAAAGAAAGGCCCAGTACGTTATTTATCTCTGCGTTATTCCTCTGAATTATTGAATATCTATTAATAATCATGAATATTTTTAGTCATCTTCAGATTTACCAAGTCAGCTGTCACATAATGTGTCGACTCCGTCTCCAAATCAGTCTGTACAATTTCAAAATTCAGTGGTAACAAGTTCAGGATTGCCTTTTAATGACCCTTCTATAATTATTGCTCAAAAACCAACCTCAATTAACAAAACTGATCAACCATCACAAAAGATTGATATTTCTAATCGACATATTGGTATTTCTGAATTAGTTCCAAATGATTCAGTTAAAAAGATCAATATGCTCTTTGGAGGAAATGTACCGACTTCTGTATATCGTCAGTTGAGTTCAAGGTCAGATAATGGTTCCAGAGAATCATCAACTGCATCTTCACCGGCATTGAAATTCAATTCCAAACCAAATACCGGCTTTTCGCATTCACCTCAATCATCGGCAAATATTCCTGATCTTCATACACCGGTTTATAAATCGCCCTCTTCTCAATCTCCTATTCTTCCTCAACAAAGTCACAATTCTTCACAATATCATAATGTAGTTCCAACTTACTCCAATGGACCAAATATTCCCCAACATTCTCATCTTCGGCAAGAATTTCCTCCGCGCAACATACCTGCTGTGGAACAATTGTTTAGTGTGGTACCACCACCACCTCGTAATGTTCCTCAACAAATTCATCCTCAATTTCAACAACCTCCAATGACATCATCAATGCCACCTCAAATACCATTTGGTTATCAACACGATCGTTATCCACAATTTTCTGGGCCTCCACCAATACCCCCACATCTTTCTGTACATCATCCCGGATTGTTACCTCCCGGTACGGAGGCTCTTTTCGCAAATATGCACGGATATGCACATTTTATTCCAAACCTCGTTAACAATGCAATGGCACCGAATACTATACCCGGTATTGTATTTCAGATATCAAAATTTTTTCCTGAAAAAAAATTTCTAATCTTTTTTTTTTTTTAGGCATGCCTAATAACACAAATATGCAACAACGTGGGATGATGACCTTGGAGGAAATTGAAAGGAGAAGTCTCGGTGGCCGTTAGATTTCAAAACTAGCATATAAGGACATGTATTACTTTATTATATTTTTTTTTTCTTATTGTTTTTTTTTCCTATGCGTCTATATTATATTTTCATCAAACCATCCTTCTTTTTATATCTTTGAGAAATACACTGTAATTATCAACAAATGTGTTTATACATATATATAATCCAAAATTATTTTCAGCTGTTATAAATACTAGTGCAATATATATATATTTTTTAGAAAACAAAGGGAATATGTAATTCGATAATCAGTTAATTCCTATTTATATCATAAGTCAATCATTTATTAAGTTCTAGAATACCTAGAAGTCTAAGACAGGTACTCTTATATGTGAGTATATTATCATTAATTGAATATTATCAATTAGTGTAGTCCTGTCAATCATCTAGGCAGAAGATTGACTGAAAAATATCAGCTAGCATAAGTTTGATATTTTCAGCTGAATATATATTATAAGTTCCAAATTACATTATAATATAACCTACTATAAAGGATTCATATTAAGCAAGAAGAATTTTCATTTGTAATTTGTACAATATAATCCCATTTATCAGTACTAACTACCCAATTTATTTATTTATATTATTATCAGAAATTTTATAATTAATTAATATATAACTGAATATAAATAGTAATTCTTTTTTTTTTTATTATAATATTGCATTAATTTATTTATGTATTAGATTTAAAAAATATGGTATAATAATTAATTGTGAATTTTAATAAATTTATTAACCTTTAATTAAAATTAAGTTAGTATAATTTAAAAGTTTAAACTAAAAAAAAATTAATATAAAAAATAAAATTAATTTATTTAATTAAATAGTATAAGTTAAATATAAGTAATATATAAAATTTTTATCTTTAAAAATAAAATAAAATTTTGAAAATAAAACATACAAAATAGCTAAAAGAAAGAGTTTTAATATAACAAAGTATTTTGTTTTATAATAGAAAACCTAAGTTTAATACTTGGAAACTTATACAGTTTATCAATATGCCAAAATTTATATTCTATATTAAAGATAAAGAATTTTCAGAATAAAGACAATTTAAGCAAGAAGAATATTCAAAAATAGTATTGAATATAAATAAATAAACAAATAGACACATAAATCCTTTATTATAATAATAAATTAAAAGTATCTTTATAAAAGTTTCATCTGATATATTTAAAGAATTATTAGTAGAAATAGTACTAATATTTCTTTTTTTTTATTTTTATAGAATTGGAAATTTTTTTTGATTTAAACTTAAAAATCTGATAAGTTTTGAAATTATAACTTTAAACCTTTTTTTTTAAAATATAAGTTTCATAATAAAACTATTTTTTTAAAAAATATTCTAACTAAATATTTTTTCTTTTTTTTTTATAGGTTTATTTCTGAATTTAAAAAACTAAAACATAAGTTTTATAATGTTTATTTTATTATGAAACTTTTTTTTTTTTGGTTTTTTCTTTAAAAACATTCTAATTGAATATTTTTTCTTTTTTTTATAAATTTAGCTCTTAAAATTCAGAATCAAAAAAAATGTAAATTTCATAATAAATTACTTCATTATGAACTTTATTTTTTTATTTTATTTTATTAAAAATATTCTAATTAATTATTTCTTCTTTTTTTATAAA
>QKYT01000035.1:85204-100857 GCA_003550305.1 Glomus cerebriforme | reverse complement strand
TTATATTGTAATATCATAGTACAAAAAAACTCACTGCTAATTTTGTGACATTTCCACTGACTGTTATATAAATTCTAACTTTTAATAATTTACATTCTAAAATTCAAATTTTAATACTTAAATTTAAATTCTGATATTTTAAATTCTGATTATAATTTAAACTTTAATAAATACTAGAAGCTTTATTTTTTTTTATTATTTAATTATATTAATTATTTTTATTGGTAATTTAATAAATGGTTACAAATGATAATATTTTTTACTATTTATAGAAAATATAATTATATTTTTCTTTTTTTTTTTTTTTTATTTGTAAATAATTTTTTTTTTTTTATTATTTTTATTAATAAATTTAAAGTTATTTAATTTTTTAAAATATTATAAGCATTAATTAAATTTTAAATTTGAATATATTTGTAATGAAAATAATATGAAGAAAAACTTATAACATATACAAAATATCCAACTTTTTGCATATTTAATCTTTTTGTTAATAAAATTCTATATACATAATAATATAAAACAGAGTTCCTTTCAGAAACTTTAATATTAATAATATTAATAATAAAATCACAAAAGAAAATTTATATTTAAATAAATATATTTAAAAGTATATAGTATAAAATTATTATACTATCATAACAAAAGATAAAAATACAAAAAAAAAATAAAAAAATAAAATAAAATAAAATAAAGTAAAATAAAAAAAATGCATAAATGCATAAATGCATAAAAAGAAATAAAACAAATATATAAACAAGATTATTACAATTGTTCAACAGAAGTAGGTAATTAAAATTAGAATAAAGAAGTGTAAATAGGATAAAAAATATTATAAACAAAGCATATACATACACAAATAAAAAATAAATATTTGTTTCTCATACTGTTTGTGCCATGTTTACAGCAGGTGGACTGTGGGGTCCAGTTAATCCACTAAAAAAATAGAATAAACTGCATTAGATTCTATAATAAAAAGGATTTTCTCTATTATTAAGTTTTATATAGAATTTAAAGTAAATTCACATACCTTGGCCTTCGCCTTTGTTTATTTTGCTGCTGTTGTAATCTCAACATTGAAGCATCAAGAGGCTTAAGTAGTTCAAAACTACATAAAAGTTCCTCATTTACACTCATTACTGCCCCAAAGTTATCAAACTCTCCACAATAATTTGGAGCAGAGAACACAGTTACCAGTGTCCTCTCATTAAAAAATTCATAGCCATCCTCAACTACCATATGTGCGCGACATACTAAATCAAAGTCATGACGTTGCAAAAATTCCATGATAATTGCTTTTCCGAAGCAATAGCTAACACCTCGTTCATTATCCTCCCAATCTACAGCTGTTTCTGAAGGATCCGACCATAATAGATCGTTAAGCAGTCCATAATCTGGTACATCTGTGGGACGTTGAATACTCCGAATTTCATCCATAGATGAGAGAGAAGGCGATAAGCCACCATGTACACAAAAAATTTTATTTGCTACAATGGCGGCAATTGGAAGGCAATTAAACACACTTATAAAAGCTTTCCATGTCTTGAGATTTGATCGTCGTTTACATTCATCATAAAACCCATATACTTGAAAAATAAAAAATAAAATGATAAATTACATAAACATTGTAATATGACAAATATTACAAAAAAATTCTTTTAAATTTACCTCTTGTTACATTAGCACATTCGTGATTTCCTCTCAGCAAAAAAAAATTTTCAGGATACTTTATCTTGTAACAGAGTAAAAGCAGTATAGTCTCCAAACTCTGTTTCCCACGATCCACGTAATCACCAAGAAATAAATAATTTGCTGCAGGAGGAAACCCACACATATCGAATAACCTAATAAGGTCCGAATATTGACCATGAACATCGCCGACAATTTTGACTGGTGGGGAAAGCTCAATGAGTGTCGGCTGTGATAAGAATATCTCACGTGCAGCTTGACAAATAGCATGTATTTCCGCATTTTTCAGAGGCACAGATTTTGATACTTTATTAGAATATCCGGCGGAAATGAGACGTTGTATCATATCATCAATTTCGAGAGATTTTATATGATCATTTACTGCCAGTGTAAATGCGTTATTTTGACCAGAAATATGTGCAGGTAACTGTCCATTCGAATCATTTGCCTCCACAATATTATTGTTGGAATCATTATTCCCATTCGGTCGCAGAAGAATTGGTTCCATAGGAGAAGAAGGTGAAATTGGTAAACTATCTTCAGAATTTGTGGATGTATTATTATTATTAGCATTAGTATCGACAGTTAATGCATCTGTTATCGGATTTACAGGACCTGCACTTGAACCATAACCATTTTCTTTTCTGTCTTTCCTCATTTCTTCATTTGAAACATTATCATTATTATTTTTCGATAAGCTCAACAAATGTTTCTTCGAAGTAGAGTTGCCCATTGTTTTTTTTTTGGAATATATATATATATAATAGTTTGAATATTATTAACTGTCCAAAACTAGAACTTTCGTTTTTATAATAATTCTCCTTAGCTTTATTGAAAATCTTAAACCGTAATAAGATTCTTATTTTTCAATAGTTAAATATAACAAATATAATTAGTGAAATGATTCAAAAGCGAGTAAAAATATAAAGTATCCAATTAATGCTTATCGAGTTATATAAAAATTAATAATAACCTTAACAAAAAAATAATAATTCAAATATTGTCCTTTATGTTTGAGAAAGTATCTATCGATGTCGAGCGAAAAGTGTCGTACACAGGCATATGAACAGAAATTTATTATGCCTATATTGACAAGATCTATGAATAAAAAGACTTGATACTTTGGAGAAATTATGAGAGAATTATTTTATTAAAAGTTAAATTAATTTCACGTAAAGTTTTTGTAAATAGATATACATCTATGAAGGTCACTTACTTGATTTGTTAAGAATATAATGTATTAATTTGTGATATTGGTGTAGTATTCTTTTATTCTTTTATTATTGAAAGGTAGTTGTCACTGTAAACTTTCGCTCTTTTTTATGAACTATATAAAAATATACAAAGAAAAAAGATAAAAAAGACGAATAGTTTGAGTTGACCTTTCGCAATTTGTTCGTTTTCAAGAAAGCAAAAAAGTAAAATAAGCCGTTTTCTGTTGACACGATGACATTCTGACGTATAGATCACGTGAAAATGATGATTTTCAAACATCAAATTATAGTTCTGGCCGGCACTATAAAATCACGTAGAAAAATTCCCTTTTTTTAATTTTAAATAAAATATTATTAATTATAAATTTATGTTAAGAAAAAGGTTTTTTAAGTTAAGAAACAAATTATTCAGAAAGTTTTTTTAAAAAAAAAGTAAAATTTTGGTTTTTTATTTAAAAAATTTATTTTAATCAAATTTTCCAAATTTTTATACAATTGTATATTTATCCAACATATTTATCATTTAAATGAATAAGTTTACTATTTGAATTTTTTTTTTAGAGGAAAGGGACAATTTTTCCTTTAGTTAAGATTAGCAATACTTTATATAATTTTTTTTTATATTTTAATATATAATATTTATATTGTATTATTAACTGCATATTTAATTGCTATCATTATTAATTGTAATTGTAAAGACTTTATCAGTCAAATTCTATTTATCTATAATACTTTGAATTTCTTCTGCAATTGTTTTACCAGTATGAGAATATGGCATATATTTAATTGCAAGAATTGCTTCATTTAATTTGAATTGTTTATTAATATATATATATATAATTACAATATATTCCATTTAGTTTTGTGCAATCCATAAGTCTGTAGTCAAAGAGTAAGCAATAATATTTGAATGTAAATCATTAACTAAAACATTTTTAGTATAATTATAACCATTTGTAAGTAATTTACAAATTTTTTTTTATTTAATAATTGGTATAAAGGAGATAAACTTAAGAAATCCTTTAACTTTACAAATACTGAATAGTTAATAATTTTTTATTAATATGCTAATAAACTTTTGATTAAGAAAAGCTTTTCTTTATGAATTATCTGATATTATTTTATGAAAAATAGTATTAATTTGTAGTTGTTAAGATATTTGTTGTTTTTTCATTTTTTATTAATATTTTTTTTTTGTAATATCATATGCAATATTAAGATGATTAATATAATTACTAGTTAAATAATCCTTTAAATTTATTATTTTTTCATATAGTTATAAATTCTTTTTATTATAAATTTCAACAAAATATTTTACTATTTGAACATATGTTAGTTTTGTATTAAGTTTTTTATAATAATTTTTTTTAAGATCTAGCACCATCTGTTAACTTATTTCAATAAGTAATTCTGAATCTTTATGCATAAGAAAAATAGTAATTTTAGCATTTTTTTGTAATAAATTTTCACATATTTTTGATTAGTTATTGATAATAATAACTTTTTATATTTACTTTCATCAATTTGAATATAGTTAGACATTTTATCATATATAAAATATGAGATAATAAAGAATAAAAAATTAATAAATACATAAAAAATGAAATATAACAATAAGAAGGTATTTATAGATTATTTAATACATTTAATTAAATAATCATTTCTAATTTAAATTTAGATAAATTGCAGATATTTACAAAATATTTACTGGATATTTAAGCCTTTAAATTGAAGTTTTTTTTCTTTTTTTTTTAGAAATACTGTATATAATATTCATTTCTTTTAAAATAAGAATCATATGATTTTAAAATTTTAAAATATTACACAATTAATTCATAATATAGATTTTTATTTATAATTTAGATAGATGCTAATAATAATAATATATTTTAAGTATTTAATAAATATACAATTATAAATTAAATTAAGGATAATTCTTCTTGCTGATCCTTACATCCATTTTTTCCAAGAAGTTTGAAAAAGAAAAGTTGCGCTTTTTGCTATTTTACACTAAGAAAGTAGTCTTTTAGTTTTAGAAAAAGTTATTCTACATCACTGGATTTAACTAAAAAGCTTTAGAAAGTATGAATAATAGTCTCCAGTTTACCAAGTTTCTTCACAAGTCAGATTTATGATAACTTTCAGTTATTTACATTTTATTTCAAGTTAATACCTGAAAGGCCGTTTGGTATTCTAAAATACCTTCTACAAGCACAAGTAGGACTTGTGGCTACTTTTGATAAAGTTTTTTAAAAGTAAAATACTTTTCACAAAGTTATCACATAGGTTTGACACAATAAGAAAAATCTTTTCTGGTATTTAAATTTGATAAAAATTACCTTTATTTTAGTTTTTATTATTATTTTTGTTGGTAAAAAGGTGATAGGATATTAGTTTTTTTATACTTGTAAAGATAAATGCTAAACTGGCTAGAGAGTATACTGTATATTAGCATTTGCAAATTTTTTTGGATTTCTTAGTTCTAAGATTTTGAATACTATGGAATAGTACTTTAGGTATTAATAATTGGTTTTCTTGTTATTACATTCCTTTGGGTTTTATTTTACAGATAGTGATCACTATTTTAGTTCCTTAAGTAAAGATGGGTCTGCAAATAGACAATTGCAGAATAATTGCAATTTGTGATATTGCAAACAATTGCGAAAATTAAGGTTTAATTCTGCAATTTTGGCTAAAATTAATATAATTTTGGCTAAAATTATATATTATTAATTTATTAAAGCATAACTCTGCTAATATCAAGATCGAGAAAAAAAACTCTTTCCCACTCCGCTCTGCCCAATTTTTTGCTAAAGGAAATTTTATTTTATTTTTCGTTTATTTTCTTTACAACTTTTCTATAAACTTTACTGTTCTTCTTTAACCATGACTCGCAAGCGTTCTGGTCAAACCAAAGCTGATAAACAACCCGGCCCTAAGCCTTCTGCCTCTGGGTCTTCTAGTTCTTCTTTGCCCAAAAATTCTGATTCTAATAACAACTCTAGTTCTGCTCCTTCTTCCCCTCCTCTTGCCCCTAATAAATGGGCTCGGTCTACCACTGACACCAATATGGATGAGGATTTCGCTACTCCTCCCATCTCTAGCTCTGCTTCCCAAGCTGAAACCCCTCTTTCCCCAACTGCTATTCCCTTCGTTCCTCCTTCCTCCTCCTCTACCTCTCCCACTCCTCAAGTGGAAACGGTTGATGACTCCATCTACGCCACTTCCTCAGTCAATAAGGGTAAAAATAAAGTTACCGATGACGATGAAATTCCACTTGACGCTGCCGTGCAAGTCTCCTCTTCTATTTTCTTCGCTGCTGCGGCTCCGAATTCTTATCCCGCTCTCCTCGAAAAATTCAAGACCAATTCAGCCCTTTGCGCTGCGGTCGATTGCCATGTTTTCCAATATTCCTCATTTAGTAACAGCGCTCTCGGCTGATGCCAAACAGATCATCGTTGGCTTTAGATCAGCCGATCACAGGGACCAATTGATCTCTGCTCCCATTCCTGATTTGGAAAATCTTCTTTTCCATATGCATGATCCTGCGGCATTACACCAAGATGCACGCAGTCGATCTTTACAGGTCTCAGATATACCACTCGATGTTACCCGTCCCCAACTTTTAGGTTCGTTTTCTCGATACGGCAATATCACAAAATGTGTTATTACTACTAAAAACCTCTTCCAACGTGCTGAAATTACTTATGATAATTCCGCTGCACTGGATCTGTTCCAGTCTAATCGTTGGGACGTTCTTTGCATGGGCGCTTTCGTCCGTGTCAATCCTTCCTCCTTTTCTTTGGAGCAAAAATAACTCCGGCGTACACATGTTGCTGTACTCTTCAGTTTCCCATCTAATGTAGTTGAAGCAGATCTTTCTGCTATTACCGAAGCTGTCTCAGCTAAATCTATTACATTTTCTAGATTTGTTACATCTTATCATCGCAAACCCTTTTGCCACGTGACTTTCGCTTCTGAAGAGGCTTTACAAAATGCCATTGACATCTCCTGTGCTTTTAACGGTCGTTCTCTTGCTTGGTTCCAACCTAGTCAAACCAAACTTTTATGCCGTAATTGCGGCAAGCTCGACTGTGACCCTGAAAAATGTTCTAGTAGGCCTAAATCCCCTACTAAGAAAAATTCCGCTCTCACCAACCTTTATTCCAAATATCGTCCTGCTCAGTACCGCAAACCATCTCCTAAGGTTTCCCCTGGTAAATCCTTTGCGGATGCGGCCAAATCTTCTTCCTCTAGTTCCCCTCCTTCTACTGGTCGTGGTTCCTCTAAGATTACTAAATGACCTTGAAATGAACGTAACATTTCCCGTTCTAGTCACCGCCCTCCTACGGGTGACAACTTCATGTCTCCTGATGATATCCAAGAAGCCCTAGATGGATTTGCTTCTCGTCTTGCTCTCCTCAAGAATATTCTCACTGATCAAGATAATCGTATTGTCCAGTTAGAACAGCTTTTATCTAATGACCCTAAAGCTCCTTCTGAGCCTGCCTCTTCCCCTCGTTCCTCACATTCGGACGTCATTATGAAAGACGCTGATAATGCCTCTCCTAATCCTGATCCTGACTTAGTGGATCTTTCTTCCCCCAGTATCACTCCTTCTGCTCGTCCTTCCTCTCCTGCTATTTCAAAGGATCCGAAGGCTGAGTTAGAAGCTCTTAAACAGACCGCTGCTTCCACTCATACCTTGGTTTCTGATATTACTTCCGAATTTCATAATTTAGCCAAGCGACTTTCTGCTCATCTCCCCAGTGCTAGTGGTTCTAACCACTTTCCTTAAATACCCCTCTCCATGTTCTTTTTATTAGAATTTTATTAATGAACATTAATAATATTGATGATTATGACCGATTACTTCGTAATCCATCTTCCCCCGGTTTTGAATTTCCTATTATTTCTGATACGCAACGAAATTTTTTAGAATATTTTTCGCAAAATGAATTTTTTAACTCGCCTTCCCAAGATCACCCTCATGGTCTTATTACTTTAGCTACTCATAATATTCGAGGAGTCTTTCTGACCCTCTCATTTTACATGATATCCTCCAATCTTGTACTGCTAAGAACATTCATTTACTTGCTCTTAGCGACACGCGCATTCCTTCTTACAACCCAGCAAAAATCCTCTTGCGTCCTATTTCTTCTTATAATTCCCAGTTCTTACCTGATCTCCCTGCCCGTCATCTTACGGACTGGTGGACTCCTCGTTCTAATATGTACACTGGTGGGGTTGGTTTTCTTACCTCACAACTTTTTACCTCTCATGTTCAGAAATGTGTTCGCTGGAAATCTCGTATCATCTATCTCGATGTATACTTTCCGTCTCTGAAACTAAGAATTATTAATGCTTACGTACCTCCTTATTCCCTTGACAACAAAGCTGAGCTTTTGGCTACTGTTCAAGAGCTTCACTCTATTTTCCAGGACGCTGTCCGCTTAAACCTCAAACTCATTTTAATGGGTGACCTTAATTTCGATCCGGATAACCTTTCGGCTTCTCGGTCCCCACTTTTCTTTAAACTATATAACTATCTTCTCAACTACCATTTGGTCGAGCTACCTACTATTTATAACTCCACCAGTATTCCCACGTATTTTCAAAATCCCTCTAATTTTCTCTCCTCTTGTTCCCGTTTGGATCATATTTGGTATAATGATTCAGCTTTGAGGTCAGATCTTTGCCATACTGAAGTTTGGAACACTGCTTCATCATTTCATTCTTCTGACCATTTAATGGTCATCAATTACCTTGTTCCCCAGTTATTTTGTAATACTCTTTCCTCTGCGACCCTTTCATGCCGTTCTCAAGTTCGGTTTGTTTTCAATTACAACTCTATCCTTCAGGACACCTGGTCTACTTTTTCGGACCTCACTGAAGTGAAATATAATAGTTACGATCGTCTTACTTCCTTTTCCCAGATGGAGCCTTTATGGTTCCTCATTCGTCGCATTATTTTAAATTCTGCCCACGAATATTTGCCAAAACGGAAAGTTTCTAACACTTTCCGTTCCCCATATCCTCCCCGGTTGGAAAAGTTATTTTCTTCTTTAAATACTCTTTCCAATATTATTCATGCTTTTAAAATTCCAGCTATTCGTTCGGATCCTTCTTCATCGCCCAAAATTTTTCTTTCATGGACTGAGCATTTGATTTCTTTATCAAACATTTTTTCCTTTCTCAGTTCCTATAATTCAGAAGTCACTTTCCCTGCTCCTTCTTTTCCTCATGTAATTACTTTTTCCAACAGTCATGCGGTACTCGCCGACCTTAACTCTGTTAAATGTTTCCTTAAATCCCTTCTGAAGGCTGAGCTGTCTAAGTTCCAATTTTCTCAGATTGAGGATTTCATGGACAAACGCATCAATGATTTTGACTTGCACAAAGGTGCCTTCATTTCATCTGCTTTACAACGCTCTCGTCGCTGTATTACTCTAGATCGCATTTTGATCCGCTCTTCAGATTCCGAACATCGTCTTGTTACAAGCCCTATGGAGATTAACGCTGCTGTTAATTCCCACTTTCAAAACTTTGTTCGCTCCCCAGTTTCCCATTATGACCCTTTACAATTGTTCACTTTCCCAGAAAAATGGCGTGTTCGCTATTCCCCTATCCCAGAAATTAACTCAGATATATATCAATTTCTTTGTTCATCTATTTCTCAAGACGAATTTTCTTCGGTGCTTTCGTCTCTCCCTTGTGGAAAAGCTCCTGGTCCCTCTGGCATTTCTTATGAAATGCTTAAACATTGTGGTCCCTCCACCAAGTTGTGTATGCTTAAACTCATGTCTCTTTGCTTAGAATCAGGTACCATTCCTGAAGACTGGCGGCTTGCCTCTGTATATCCCATCCCTAAGTCTCAAGAATGGGAATGTAAACTTCCTAACACCTGGCCCATTACTCTTTTGGAATCCCTTCGTAAAGCCACGGTCAAGGTGTTCACCAATCGTCTTTCTAAAATTCTTTCCCGTCATCATGTCCTTCAAGGCCGAAATTTCGCTGGTCTTCCTGGCAGCTCGTGTAAAGAACCTATCTTTACGCTAGAATCCATTATTCACGACGCTAAGTGTCGTAAGAAACCCTTATGGATTCTCTCACAAGACATTAGCAAAGCTTTTGATTCCATTGACCTCCGCATGCTTCGTCTTGCTTTACTTCGTCTCAAGATCCCAGACCTTGTTATTAAATTTATTATTTCACTTTTCACTAGCAGGTACAATTCAGTTATTATCCCGTTTGGCCTTTCTGATTGTTATTGTGTTAAACTAGGCATCGATCAAGGCGAAATTATTTTCCCATTGCTTTGGATTATTTATTTGGATCCCTTGCTCACTGAGCTTAATTTAGCAGCTTCTTCCCCTTATGAATTGTCTATTTCTAAATTGATTTCTGTTTCTCCCCGCTCTTTGCATCAGGATTCTTTAGCCTTTTCTAATTTAATCTATATGGATGATTCTACTTTGATCTCCTCCTCTTTTGATGGTTTAGCTGATCTCTTGAGTATTACTGAGAAATTTTATTATTTAAATAATACTTCAGCAAATCACAAGAAATACGTTTTAACTTCAAATGTTATTTCTTTCCTGTCTCCAATTTCTTTTCCCATTTCCAAGTTTTCTCCTGATTTTGTATCGTTTGGTCATATTCCTTCTTCCATTTCGATAACTCCAATCCTTCCCTCGTCTTCTTTCAGGTTTTTGGGTGTTTGGTTTAACCTTCGCCTTTCTTCCTCCTTTGTTCTTTCTCAGCTTAAACAGGAGTATATCTCCTTTGTTGAAACTATTCGTTATAAACGTTTGTCCCCTGCTCAACTTACCTATTTGCATAATATTATTCTGTTTCCAAAAATTGCTTATCGTTCTCAAATCACTTTTATTTCTCCCGATAAAAGTTCTTCTTTAATGTCCCCATTCAAAAAGCTTTTTAAACATAAACTCAAATTAGCTTATACATTCCCGGATGCTGCTCTTTTTTCTTCCAATCATTTTAATATTTTTTCTTTGCATCTGGAACTGCTTAAACAAGCAGGTGCTAACCTTTATAATGGTCTCAACTCTTCTTCTTCTTTTTCGCAATTATTGCAACTTCGTATTGCTTCTTTGCAAGAATCTTTATGGACTCCTTTATCTCTCTTATCAATTCAAGACTGGTTTCCCTGGTCTAGCTTTCCTAATGCTAAACATAATTTTCTTTTTAATGTTCTCCGTTATCTCAATTCTCTTAAATTTACATTCACGGAGGTTTTGCCTTCGCCTTTCCTTGGTCCCGTCACGGGTGGGTTTATTCCCATACATAATATTCTCAGTCCATCGCACTCTAGGTGTTTATCTTCTCTTCATAACAAGAATATTATATTTTTATCTCAGATACTTTCCTATGATGGCACATACTTAATGGATTGGAAGGAATTATCATATAGATTTTCCTTTCGTCGTCATGCTATTCCTCCATTATGGTACCAATATGCCTCTTCTAAGATTTGCGTTAATGCAGCTGTATCTTGTAGACTTAAATCGGAATTCGTCTTGGATTATGTTTCCTCCCCTGATATTCCCTATCAGTCAATTCCCTTCAACCGTCCTAATAAACACTCTGGCTTCCATTGAATTACTAATTGGCTGGCCTTTGCTTCTCGTACTAATTTTGGTCATATTTTCAAATATAATCCTAAAGCTCATACTGCCTTTATTGACCACTGGCTTCTGGCTTCTCCACCGGACTCCTCACATACCCCAGTTTCGCAACTGTTGTCTCTTCAACAGTGTCCTGGTTGTATTTTAAACAACAATCTCCATAGCTCATTAACTTCTTCCAAACGGAAGAAATTAGGCCCTATTTATTATTCCTTCTCAATTGATTTATCCTTTACGGTAGTTCTTCCCTCCGTATCGAAATATCGCTTAAAACGTTTGGATCTTATGAGTTTCAAAGTTTCTATCAAGACTGTTTCTTCTCAACTTTTTTCTTTAGTTTCTGATCTATCAGTTTCTTATAACCGTGTTCAAAGTTTTTCTCCTTCTGTTTCTGTTCAAAATACCAACTTTGATTTTTCCCAATTCCGCATTTTTTCTGATAATTTTTATCACTTTTATATTGATGGTTCGTTTGTTCTAGTTGATAATATCTCCCACCTCTCTTGTGCTTGGGTGCAAGCTGACTCAGAGGATCGTGTTATTAATTCTCTAGCTGTTCCCCTTACTTACTCTCCTGCCTCTTCTCTGATTGCCGAATTAGCTCCGCTAATTTTGATTTGTTCTTTTATCCCTGAAAATGCCCACTTAGATATTTACTCAGATAGCATTTCAGTCATTAATGGTGTTAATTCTTTTGTTGCGCATCCTGATATTTCTTTAACTTCTCTTCAAGGTCACTTTTTGTGGTCTATTTTTGTCAAATTTTTAATTTCTAAGAATTTGTCCTTTACTATGCATAAGGTTCCTTCACATTCTGATAATTATTTACATAATTTAGTTAATTCTATGGCCAGGAACTGTTCACGCCATTCGGACTTCCTTTCCCTGGATAAAGTTTCTTTATCCTTCCCCTCTAATTTGTTGGCCTCTTTTTCTTATAATTCTTTGAGATTAGATTCTCCTTTTCGTAGGATTTTTAATAGTTACCTTTCCTATCAAGCATTTATTGATGTTCTGTCTTTGAATAGATTTTCTCATCTCATTCCTGTAATTCCTCTAATTGATTGGGAATTATCCTGGTCTATTTTGAGTTATTTTATCCCCTGTACTGATCTTTCACCTTCCAAATCTCAAGATCGACGCATTGCTCACACGTCTTTCTGATATAAACTGCAATTTCTGGAACTCCCCACTATGGATGTTATGAACTCACGCCGCTCTTGCTATTTGCCGCACGAGTTGTTGTGTTTCTTTTGCAAACTCCACCCGGAATCTTTACCTCATTTAGTGGATTGCTCAGCCTCTATTCGAACTTTAGACTTATTGGATGGTCCGCCTCCTCCTTATAATAACTTCCCATTTCTTTTTCAGTCATTTAAAGAATCTTTACTTGACTCTATTTCCATTACGTGGTCCAAATGGCAAAATAAAGATGTTTCTAACTTTCCTTCCCGTCAAGCATTTTCCACGCTACCCGTCTGGACCTCCCTTCCGGATTCTCCGCATTGGCCTTTGCTCATTCTTCAGGGTTTCGTTCCACGTTCCCTTACCGCCTTTTTCTCTTCTCTTGGATTCTCTACAGTTTCCACCAAGAATGTTCTTTGTCCCGAGGTGACGAAGTTACAATGTGACTTCTTTCATCAAACCTGGCTCCCTCGTTGTCACATAATGGCCTCTACGCTTCTCGCTAGAGACATTCTCATGTCACGTGCTCCTGCCGACGCTGCTCGGATTTCAAGGCTCCCATCGCCGACCTCAGCCATCGTACCGGACTTGCTGGATAAAGCATTTTCCCTTGGTACCTCCTGGATAAAACTTTTGGGCCAACTGGTCCCTCTGATGGATCTGACAGTTCAGAGTGTTAAGTTACGGCTCTCCTTTAACTTATTTTAAGGGATTGGAGGGGATACTCTCGGGATGGTCGACTTGGTTGCTACCTCTCATTGCGAAGTAGTTGATTGGGTATATTGTTATGTTAGGTTTATAGCGTAGTTTTATAGATTAGTTTTTACTTTTTATAATTTTACTTTATGTAAACTAGATAATGATGAGATCCATATATTTTGTTTACGTTTGTTTCTTTTACTTGTATTTTTGATGAACTTTATTAAATAAAATATGCTGTTAATGATAAAAAAAAAAACTCTGCTAATATCAATGCTAAAATGATAAAATTACCATCATTTGAATTCTCTTATTATGACGAATCAAATGACATAAATTATATTAATATCTAATTATTAAATTACATTTCATTTTCAAACTTTATTAAATATTTGTCTAGTTTTATCTCTGTCAATATTAATGATAAAAAGATAAAATTATCATCATTCGAATCCTCTTATTAAGATAAATCGAATAATATAAAGTTTATTGAAATCCAATTATTGAATCATATTTCATTTCCAAAATTTGTTAAATGTTTATATAGTTGTATCTCTGTCAATATTGATGTTAAAAAGATGATATTTATACCATTTGATTTGTCTTAATGAGAGAATTCAAATGATATTTCATCAAAATTTAATTATTAGATCTCAAATAATTGCAATTTTGTATTTTATATGAATCACGTAATTAGAATTGCAGAATTATGAATTACTATGTGCAATTCAATTCAAAAATTTGCAATATTGCAGATTTGAAAAAATAATTGCAGCATCATCTTTACCCTTAAGGTAACGTAACTTGTTATTATTAGAAAATACAAAAAAAGTTAAAAAGGTGCGTGAAGACATGGGTATGTAAGATCAGAATGCATTAACATAAAAAATCAGTTTGGATGGCTGTTGGTAAGATGATTTTCTTTTGCAATAAGTATATTAAGAATAAAGATTTTTAGAAAGAGTTGAAAGATTAAGTCTAAAAAATTTGCATAAGTAGTGATTCAATTTTGTAAATTATTGCTACTTTAAACTGTTAAAAATTAGTTTATTTTAATGAAAAAACTACTGGTGTGGTATTAGTTCATATTTGTATATGGGTTACAAGGTAAAGTATCTAGTGATGTTCTTCAAATAAGACAATATAAGCAGTCAACTCAATTCATTTGAAGCATTTGTAAGGATGACCAAAAACTAATTCTGGTAGGGTAGAAGAATAGAGGTATTTCTGTAATTTTTTTCTTTCTTGTATGTTTTAGTATTAGTTCTTTTAGATAGTCTCTTCTTTTTGGTAGTTGGTACTAGTAATCGGCTACTATAAATCTTCTTAAAATGGTTTGTACTAGTTTAAAAATCCTAGTGTTTATTTATAATATTCTTTGTTCTAAAAATTGGCATTAATATCTGATCTCTAGAAATTTATCAATATTTCATGTTAGTTTGAAGATTCATTATATTAAGAGAAGATTTAGGTGACTGGATGAAGAGTATTCTTTTTAAGAGAAGATTCAGAAGGACTGGTTGAAGGAATTATTTTTTGATTTTAACACTAGAATATGGGAGAGAATCAGAGTCTAATTTGTATCTAAGGAGAATCTTACTTCAGATCTCATTCTGAGAACTCATATTACATAAGTATGATAAGTAGTATTTTTCCATGTTATGGTGAAAGAGATACTATATATGAAAATATTAATTTTTATGATTTTTTAACTATATGTACTGTATTACCTAATAAATAAAAATTCATATTCTATCTTATCTTTCAAAAAAAAAATTATAAATTAAATTAATAAAAATTAAAATAAATTTAGTTCTCTTTAAACTATAATTTATAATTTATCTTAAAATTTTATATCAAATATTATATTAATAATTTGATACTGATCAAACTTATATTTAACCTATTTAAATTTAGATCAAATTATAAACACTGGTTAAAAACTGATCTATCTTACAGATATCTTACAGATATCTTATAAATATCGGGTACCCAAAATGCNNAAANTCTGCTATACATNNGGTANCNAATATNTATANTATAGAATTAAAAAATACAATTTATTAATTATCTCGCTATCCAGTGATCATAAAAAGATGAAATATAGCTCATTCAATTCGTCTCACTGAGACGTATTGAATGGTACTAATTTTGCATTTCTAGGTATGATAAATGCTGAGATATTCAATAAATCGGCATTTTTTGTTTGTTTTTTTAC
>QKYT01000035.1:59794-84414 GCA_003550305.1 Glomus cerebriforme | reverse complement strand
TACATACAAATTTTCATAAGTCTATCTCAAATATTGATAGAGATACGCGTACTTTTCATAACTGTACTAATTTTCGAATTTTTATTTTTAATCTCAGAGCATAATTTTGATACTTTGGTATTAAGTAAAGTGTTTCTTTAAGATTAAGAAAAGTGTTTCTATTCAATCATTACAATTAATAAACATTTTATATATTATTAATCAGTTATTTTTTATTAAATTTTTTTAATATCATATGACTTATTATTATCACGTGATAAGGTGATTTTCACCCGGGGTGAGCGTTAAAATTTTCCTTTTTTTTAATTAAAATTGAAAATTTGCTATTATCTGAAAATTGATTTATTAGTAAGTAGTAACCAGTTTATGCAAACTGCTAAGATTATTTTTGCCAATTTTTTTGGTAATTATCAGCTAAAATTAGATTTAATTTTATTTAATATTAAATTTAAATAAAATGAATTATTTTGATCAGTAAAAGTAAAGTAAATTAATGTAACAGACTTTAAACAAATTATTAATGAATTAAAATTACAAATTTAACCAATTATTATAAAAGATAATAATTATATATAAATATGTATAAATATGCATGAATTTATAATAAAAAAATTTTAATTAGATTTTACTTATAAATACATATGTAAAAAATGGGTTAATATATATTTTGATTATTTTAAAACCAAAAAGTAAAAAAATTTTATTTAGTAATATATAAAATTTTGGCTAAATTTAATATTTAACTAATATTAATATAATCCTAATCTGATAAATTAAGATTAAAGTATTAATCTCAATTTTAAGTTGATTTCATTTTCAATTTCAATCACAATTTTAATTATAGAATTTATAAAAATACTCTATGAATTTAATTATTATTAATCAATTAATTAATACAATCGTTCCCTTTTATAGGCACTACCTGTTTAATCATATCCCCCCTTATAAGCATATTTATGCTTGGTCCAAGTTACTAATAATATTATTAAAAAAATCTCCTCTATAGTCACATTATATAGGTTTTTTATAATCACACCTTTTTTTTTCAGTAGAAAAATGACTGTATAATAATTTTTATAATAAATAAATATAAAATACTAAAAAAAAAAAAAAAATTTTTTTCTTTCAAAAAAATGAATAAGTTTACTTAATATTAAAAGAGTAAGTTTTTTATTTTTCTAAAATAAAAAATTTTCTTTTAAAATAAACATAATATTAAAAAATTTTTTGTTATATTTATTTTAGTCTTCTAAAAAAAAATACTAAAAAAAAGCTCTTTCTATTTAAATAGCAACTAAATATCAAAAAAAAAAAGTTTTAATTTAATTAAAATTTTTTACTTCTTTTTAAATAGTAATTTTCTGTATTAGATATAATTATTTCAAGTTGTATATCTTTTCCAATATTACCAACATATTTATTATTCTGCATTATATTTGCATATTTCATTTTTTTATAAATATTTTAGAAATAGTTTTTTTACAGTATATAAAATCATAATTGTTATACTTATTTATTATTAGTATTAATATTAGATAATTATTTTTGGTATTAATGATTTAATATTAATTATAAAAAAAATAATAGAAAAAAACTCTGTAAAAATTAACTTAAATTTCTTCTATGAGAATATATCATACATATAGCATTGTCTAAAATATCTTAGATCTGAATCAATTTACCTAATTTAAAATATTGAATTAGATTCAGATGTATACATTTATCCCATCAGTACTAGACAAATTTAATATATGAAAAAATAGTGATTAAATATTTAGATTTACATATTACATATTTGATATCTTAAAATAGATATTTTATATAAGAGATATGTTAAAATGGTGGTCTCTTAGGCAGTGCTATATGTAGGGATTGAAATCGATTCAATCAAAAATCAAATCTTGAGAATCGATTAAAGATTCGATTAATCGTTTCTAAGATTCGATTTAACGATTCGATTTTCGATTTTNGATTAATCGAATCGAATCGAATTTATATAAAATAATTTCATTGAGAAATTATATTTTTTATGGCGCAGCAATTTCGACATAAAATTTTAAGTTAATTTTACTAAATTAACTTTAAGATTATAAATATAAAATAAACTTTTTTAAAAATCATAAGTTTATTAATGATATTTGAATCCAAGCGAGTTCTTTGAGGAGTAACTAAATTATTGGCATCTGAAATGTTGTAGACCAAACTTTACCATGTTTCAAATCAACCTATCAGCCTAAATCATCAACCCATTACAATAATGCCTTAAGACAGTACCAACAATACTTTTTTAATTTAGGTTAATGGGTTAATTTGGAACATAAGTAAGTCGATTTGGGCTAATTTGCATCAATTTTATGTTGATCAATTTTTTAGTAATTTTGATAACTCTGGTATGATTTTTTTTACAGTGCCGCAGTTATAAAAATAACTAGATTATTTTCACAATACAAAAATTTTAAAAAATTCATTTTTTCAGATTCGATTTTTAGATTCGATTAATCAAATCACATAGATTCGATTTAATTTTTGATTAAATCGATTCTGGTCAAATCGATTCCAATCCCTAGCTATATGGTAATAATATTTGTAATAAATACAATAGATTTTTTATATCAAATATCTCTTTTTCTTTCTTTCATAAAATTTTTTTTTTGATTTTCTGAAAATGTCATAATATTATAGTAAAAATAATTCAAAAAAGAATGCTAAGTATTTTAAAAATAGTAAAAATAGTTTAGCATTTACTGTAATATAATTGCCAAAAATAAAGAATATTTAAAATTATGTTCAATCATAAAAAAAATCATTTTTTTTTAAATAAAACTTTTTTCAACCTATATATAGTGACTTACACAAGTAAATGACCAAAATTTTTTAAATAAAAAATCATGTGTTTGCCAATTAAAACAAATGCGTTTAATTTAATATTAACATAAATATAAACATAAATGTAGATCTTTAAAATAGTATAAAATTACCCCTTACTTGTGTAACAAAAATTAATTATACGTCATCATTTATATAGGAATCATGGTCAGTTATTTTTATTACTTTTATGGAAAAAAAAAATTAATTAGAAAAAATTTTTTTTTTCTTAATAATAATAATAAGTATGCTAATAAAATACTTATATATTTACCTAATTTTGAAATATTAACTTTTTTTTCACTTATATTTAAAGGTCAAATTTACTATAGAATAAAGAGTACAAGTGGTTATGATAATTGAAAAAGGGTTTGTCTCAAGGAAGATTGTATCCAAAATTGGTTATCAAAATCATGTAATAATACTAAACCTTAAAAAGAAATATGAGAAAACTGGTAAAGTTGAAAATGAACAATGTTCAGGTTGATCACGCAAGTTAAATAAGCATAATGAATGTACTATTATAAGACATTTGATGATGAATGAGTGTTCTAATACTATTTAATTAAAAAAAACTTACAAATTCATGATAAAATTGATGTCTGCTCTAATACTGTATGTAGAGCATTGAAAAGAAATGGTTTAACAGCTAGGATAAAATGCAAGAAGCTACTTTTATCCAAAAAATATTATGAAAATTACCTTAAATTTGCTAAGAGATTAAAAGATTAGACAATAGACAATTAAAATAAGGTAGTTAGGTTTGACAAGTTTAAATTCCAAATATTCAGTTCAGACGGACATCAATACTACTGGAAGAGGCAAGGAGAATCACTTAGAGATGCTTATATTAAACCTATAGTTAAGTTTGGATTTTCATATGGGATTGCTTTACTTCTCATGTTGTAAGTTTCTTATGTAAGATTGATGGAGGACTTGACGTTAAACTTTATTGCAAAATACTAAGTGAGAACTTCATGAAGACTCTGCAGTACTATGAGTTAAATGTTTTGAATGTTATTTTTCAGCAGAATAACGATCCAAAACACATTGCTATACTAATCAAAAAGTAATTTAAGGACAATCATGTTAAAGTTTTATTATAGCCAGCACAGTCATCAGATTTGAATCTGATTGAATATCTCTGAAATGATGTTGATTATCAATTCAGAGCATTAAATGTTACTATTAGAGGAAAAGATGCATTATGAGAGCATATTTTTTAAATTTGAAATGAAATGGTATTAAAAACATATACCAAATTAATAGAGTCGATGTCACAAAGAATACAGGATATTATAATTGCAAAGGATGATTATACATATTGGTAAAAATATTTTTATTAAATTTTTTAGTATTTTTTTTAAAAATTTTTTTTTAAAAAAAATCAAATTTTATTATATAATTAAATATGACAAAAATAACTGAATATGATTTTAATAAATATTGCGTGATTAAAATAAAACTACTTTATTATATATTACTAAAATTAATATATTATAATAACTTTATACATAGTATATTATATAAATAATAAATATTATATTAATATAATATCATATGATTGACAAACATATGATTTTGCATTTAATAATCTTTGAACAGTTACTTTTGGAAATCACTGTATATAACCTTTTAAAAATTATATAATAAATGTATTTTAGCTTGCTTTGCAAGTTTAATTAGAATGTTTAATAAGGTTTAGAATATCATTTTTTATTTATTTGATTTTTTTTTAAATTTGCTAAAATTTATTTATCTATTTTTGGATATGATTAGTAAAGATTGTTTATTCATATGACTAATTATAATTAACTTTTTTAACTTAACTTGCAAAGCATGCTATTCTATAAGTTTCAAGTTTATATTAATCTTAATTTATAAAATATTTAACATTTAAGATATTTTAAATCACGTGATCAAATATGGCTTTAGATATCCCAAAAATTAGTGTTCTGCACAAATCGAATCAAATCGAATTGAATTAGATTCGAATTTGATTCAATCAAATTACAAATCATTCAAATTTGATTCAAAATTCAAATGAATCAAATCAAATCAATTCAGATTCGATTTGATTTGATTCAGATTTGTACAGAATACTAGTTCATTATATTTCCAAGAATTGTCTCTGCAAATAAATTCAAATAAAAGAATGTTAGTAACTATAGATGCCATCCAAATTATTTTGAAATGGCATAAATATAATTTGGAATGTACAAATTCATTTAGTTTATATGTAATTTATTAAGTAAAGTGCCAAAATAATTTGGGATGCCAAAAATAATTTGGAATTTTACTATATGTTCAAATTGATTTTGGGATTTAGATGCCATCTATATTAGTAATACCCTTTAATGAAATTAACAAAAAACTAATAATAAAAACTTACCTCTCGTTTCCTTTTGTCTCCAGTTGTTTCCAAAGAGCATTCCTACAAAAAAAATTTATGAAAAGAATATTAGAAAACGTCCTTAAATAAAATTAACGAAAAAATAACAAAAAACTTACCTTTTGTCTTCTTTCATCTTCAGGGAGCGTTTTTATAAAAAAAGTCATAAAAAGAATGTTAGAAAATGTTCTTAAATGAAATTAGCGAAAAAAAAGAACGAAACCTACCTTTTCATCTTCTTTCATCTTTAGGGGCATTCCTATAAAAAAAATTATGAAAAGAACGTTAGAAAATGTTTTTAATAAAGAAAAACAAAAAAAAACATTTACCTTTTATTCTAGAAACCCATTTTGTTTCCAGGATATTCCTACAATTCTACAAATAAAATTAATTAAAAGAATATTAGAAAATATTTCTAATAAAAAAAATTATAAATCAAATCACGTGATAGAATGCATTCAAATTTTAAACCCATATAACTAATATAACTATATGAGTATATTTTACTATTATAAAGCGGTAAAATTGATTTAATTCAGTTGAATCAAATTTGATTTGGATTTGACTAATTCAAATTTAATTTGAATAAATTGAATCTAATTAAATCAAATTAGAATTCAATACCAAATCCAAATATAAAATTTGAATTTGATTCGCAATTTAAAAATTTTGAATTGAATCAAATCAAATCTAAATCAAATCCAAATCAAATCCAAATCAAATTCGATTCAGCTGAATCGTTTGTGAAATACTACCAAAAATAGATTATATATATAGATTATGTATAATTTAATGAAATTTAAGTTATTTTTTCCAGTATTGCCATAAAAATTTTTACTCCTACATAACCTGAATTTTTGGCTCAAATTAACAGACCAAAATTATTATCAAAATATTGATCTAAAATACATAATCAATAATTACGACATCATACATACTATAATAACAAATAAACAAAATTTTACAGCCATATTTTTTTGGCTTCTTTTTATTATTCTATTTTTTTTTATTTTATTTCTTTTTTAAGTGTTAAAAGAAACAAATATTTTTTTTTAGAGGTAATATATAGTTAAAAGAAAAAGGAAATTCAAAATATGCTTATTAAAAAAAGTAATGTTATAAAATAAAGAAAAAAAATTATTTTTATATAATAGTTTAGCCATATTACCATATTTGTTTAATTTCAAAACTTTATAATAGTTCAGTAAATAAAACATATACTTTCTTATTGTTTAGTTATATATATTAGATATCATTGTAAATATAATTCAAAAAAAGAAAATCTGAAACTTTTTATTATTATTATTCCCAAAAAGATTGTTTAAAGAAAAAATCAAATAAGGATTCTGATAGTAATAAACATTATAATAAGCAATTAATAGAATAGTTTACTTGTAAAGGATGTATTAAAATAATTATTTATAAAAATTTTACATTTTCTGATATAGAAATTTATCATATTTTACATCCAATATGACTAAATTTTACAATTTTACTAGTAGTCAAACAATTTATATTAAATAATATTGATCTACTTCCATGTAAAATATATAAAAGACTTGTTGATCATGACTTAGATATCAATATTTGGCAAAAACAGATATATTTTTGATAAGTTGATCTTGAAAAATTTTGATATAAATAAGATGAAAACTTTTTTATTTTTGCAAAAAAGTGACTTTTAAAAAAATCCTATTAAATTATTATACTATATTTTGAAAAAAAAGTCCAAAAGCTCTTGGTTTTTTAACTGAATTATAGAATATACTAAAAAATTTTCAGTTTAAAATAGTATTCCAAACAGATCAATTCAGATCAGATTTGATTTAAATCTGATCTGATCTAAATTTGGTTTAAAACAGATCTGAACTAATCTGAACTAATCTGAATCTAACTAAATCTGATCTGAACTAATTTGAAATTAATCCAAATTTGAACTAAACTGATTTAGATCTAATTAATCTAAAACTGAACTGAACTGAAACAGATTTAAATCTGAAACTGAACTGATCTAAATCTAATTGTTTATTCAGTTTCCTAAAAAGAAGAGAAAGAAGATGTTAATTATGTTTCTTAAAAGTAAAAAAATAAAAAGAAATAAACAAACTAACCTCTTAGTTCATTTATTTAAGTTCTATTCATTTAGTTTTGTCTGTTCATCACTTCATCCAGTTTCCTAAAAAAAGAGAAGGAAGACATTAATTATATTCCCTAAAAGTAAAAAAATGAAAGAAATGAACAAAGTCACCTTTTAGTTTGTTTATTCAAGTTCTGTTCATTCAGCTTTATTTGTTTATTCAAGAAGAGAAGAGAGATGTTAATTATGTTCCCTAAAAGTAAAAAAAATAAAAGAAATGAACAAACTTACTTCTTAGTTTATTCATTTAAGTTCTGTTCATTCAGCTTTATCCATTCATCCAGTTTCCTAAAAAGGAGAAGGAAGACATTAATTATATTTCCTGAAAGTAAAAAAATGAAAGAAATGAACAAACTCACTTTTTAGTTTGTTCATTCAAGTTTTGTTCATTCAGCTTCATCTGTTTATTCAATTTTCTAAAAAGAAGAGAAGAGAGATGTTAATTACGTTCCCTGAAAGTAAAAAAAAATAAAAGAAATAAACAAACTTATTTCTTAATTTATTTATTCAAATTCTTTTTATTCAGCTTCATCCGTTCATCCAGTTTCCTAAAAAAAGATTTTCTAATAATTAATAAAGTAAAAAAAAAATAAACTTACATTCGTCCAAGATCCCAATTATTTTATTCATTCAAATTTTCTAAAAAAAGAAAAGGAAAACATTAATTACTTACCTTAAATAAAAAAAATAAAAATAAATAAAAGAACGAACTCACTTTTAACTCATTTAAGAACTGTTCGTTCAGGTTTCTTCATTTGTCTAAATTCTATCTCTAAAAAAAAGGAAAGTTATCTGAAAAAAATAAAAATAAAAAAAAACTTTTTTTTTATTTTATCAATATTTAATATATAAAATCTGAATCTATCAAATCAGATTCAGATTTTTTTATATCTTGGATTGGATTCAGATCAGATCCATAAATCTTAAAAATTTGCAAACTGATCTGAATCTGTTTTAGATCAAATCTGCAGATTCAAATCAAACCAGATTTTTTTCAAAACACTAGTTTAAAATTTGTAAAATTGGTATTGATGTTACATATAAGCAATTATTTTAAATAAATTTTATGTTTATTTAACTTAAAATATTATTAAAATTTTATGTATATTATTTATAAATACACAATTTCTTTTCTTTTTATAAATTTAGATAATATCAATAATTTAAAATTTGAGCTATATGTAGTATATGCTAAAGTTGATAGAATAAGAGTTCTATTAGCTTATTTATTTATTGAAAATAATAAAAATTATGGCAATGGTATACAAATTAGAATTATAATTAACTTTTTAATTTAATTAAAAACTCAGATTTTTTTATTACTGATAAAGATTTTACTTAAATTTCTACTGCCTATTTTATATGAAGTGGTATCAAAGTACAATTATATCTTTAGTATATTAAGAAAGCAGTAAAAGTAAAACTAGTAAATAATAAAAAACCTTAACAGATTAATTACAATGGTATTGTAGTACAACAGTAATTTTCATTTATTTTGTCCAAGTATAACTAAAGAAAAAATAATTTTCTGTTCAAAAGAAATAAGACTGTTAATATAAAAAATAATGAATAGTCACCTTCATAAATATCCACTTATTTTAATAATAAACAATTAATTTTTTTTTTTAGTTTTTATTTGGAAGATAGCAGTTAAAGAAATTTATAATTTTTGTAAGCAAAATTTTTTATTGTGTCTTTAGGTGTATTTGTAGAATAAATGATATAATGTAGATCATTAGTTTTTATAGTTTTGTGTTAGATGTGATAATAAATAAACTTTCTATTTTTAAAACCAATATTTTTATTAAAGTGTATTAGAAAGTGTTAAAATGTGATTTTCTATATAAGTTTATTTACTTATGCTTAAATTTGATTATATATATATATTTTTTTTTTTAAAGACAAGTTAAATAAGTTAGTTTATTGATAATTAAACTATATAGAATAGAAATTATATAACAGTAATTAATCAAATATAAGCTCTCTTTTTTTTTTTTAGAGATAGAAATGTTCAACTTGTTATACTTATACAATACAGATCCTCAAAATAAGGTCACATTTCTGAATCTTCTTAGATAAGATATACTTTAAATCTTTCCCATATTCTAGTACTAGAAATAAAAATAATTCCTTTAACTAGTCCTTCTGAATCTTCCCATCAAATAAATACCCTTCATCCAATTCACCTGAATCTCTCCTTAACTCTCTTAGGTTTTCAATCTAATATGAAATATTGATAAAGTTATAAAAATTGGCTACTAATACTGCTAATACTAATCTTAGACTTGGTTATAAATATTGATAAAGTTATAAAAATTGGCTGCTAGTACTAATCTTAGACTTGGTTATATTTATCATTATGAAATAAGTAGTTTTACATAATAAAAGAAAGTTTGAACAAATTTTTGTAGTAAAACAAAAAAAAAGTTACTTGAAGAAAAGTATTTAAAAAAGAATAGAAGACTCTTATAATATAAATACTTAATAATAATGCATATTTTACTGATATTAATAACTGGATTTATAGGTACCTAGCTTTTTTTATTAGCTAATTTCTAATTTGTAAACATCTTATATATATAAAAAAAGAGAGACATAGCTATTCAATTTTTTAATAAAGTCTATCATTATTATAAATATCCTTTTTTTAACATATTACCAATACAAATAAATAATTTTAGAATATATATAACAAGTTCTGAAAATTTTGGTGATGATTTATTTAAAGATAATAACTTACAAATTGAAAATAATTTTAAACCATTGGAAAAAATGCTATCCAAAATAATTTTATATAAGAGAAGGTAAATAATATCTTAAACATATAGGAACTATTCATATAATATATTATTTTTCAATTAAAATCTTTTTAAAAAGAGTACAGCATTTAATTACAAGGTAATGTAAATTAATAATTTGCATTTTTTTATATAATTTAAATTTTTAAAATTTAATTACATATAATAGTATGTGTAAAGCTCTGCACAAGTTGAGCTAGCTTGCAAGTTTTTAAGCTAAGCCAAACTCAAGCCAGCTTGGTAACTTGCAAGTTAGGCTCAAGCTAGCAATGAACTCAGCTTAAAAACTTGAGCCAGCTCAATTTATTAGAATAAAAATTATACATAATAAATATATAAACAATTTAAAAGTTTAATTATTTTATAGTTTAAATTTATTTGTTATTTTATTTTTTATTATAAAATCAATTATTTATAATGATTGATCATTTCAATTTCTAAAATTATAAGTTATATTTCATTATTATACAAAGTATTACACTAGTGATATATAAAAATACCAATATTTTTGATCAAGAGTGATTCTTCACCATTCAATTTTAATTTCAAAAAATATTATATCATTTATATAGAATTTATAGAAATAAATATTTTACAGTATACTCTCAATAAACTGAAGCTACAATAAATTAAAGATCATTATATACCAAAGATTTTTGTATAACCATTTTCATTAATATTTAAAATCTTTTGATATACTAATTTTACTATAAAATTTTATATAACATTATACCAAAATTTCTATTTTTACTATTTATAATAGTATATAATAAAAAAAAACTTATTATACTAAAGATTAAAATCATATGATCTGTAATTAAATTATGATATTTAATTTGTGTAACTTTTACAATTTTATCAATCACTTTATTACTTCATTTTACTTTTACTTTACTAGTTTATAAAATTACTTGCTTCATCTTTTATTTCACCTTATTTTTTTTTTACTATACTAGAAACTATGAATAATAAAAGAAAAAATTTTAATAATAAAATATTAACAAATAAAAGAGTTATGCTAAATTTTGGACAAAAAAAAAGATATGTATTTATTACACCAATAAAATCCATCCTTAATCTATAAAGAATTAGGATAAAGGTTCAGTGGTGCTACAGAAAATACTGTATGTGATATTCTAAAAAAGAAAGAAAAGTGGTTGAAAGTTAATGATACAGGTGCTAATAGGCAGAAAAATAGATTATCAAAATTTTCTCAATTAGAAGAAGATCTTGCTATTTGGATTACTCATGCCTTAGCTGCAAATAGGACAATTACTAGTGAAATAATTTTATTAAAAGCTGATGATTTTGCAAAATTATTAAATATTGAAAATTTTTATGAATTAGATAGTTGGTTAACTAATTTTAAAAAATGACATAATTTGAAGCAATACAATAAACATGAGGAAGCTCAAAGTGGACCAAGTAAAGAAGAATTAGAAGAAAAGAAAAAGAAATTACAAGAATTAATAAGTAATTATGATATTAAAAATGTGTTTGATTGTGATGAAATGGATGAGTTTACAGTATTTTATTGTATTATAGTAGTACAGTTCTCTAATTACCATTAATTTTTTTTATTAATATTTTTATAAGTTTATTATAATCCACTAATTAGAAAACTACAATACAGTATAAATTGGTGATTTTACAAAACTGTAAATATCATTAGAATTCTGTAAAATAATTATTACAAATAAATTTTAATTGTTTATTATTCTTTTTGTTTAAATTATAGGATTATATTAGAAATTATAAACTTCTAAGACTTTATTAACTGGATCTTTATCAGGAATGAAAAAATCTAAAGAAAGAGTGACAATTTTATTAATATTTAATGCTACTGGATCAACTAAACTACCATCTTTATTTATCCACAAATTTAAAATACTAAGAGATATGATTAGTTATAATAAATCAAAACTTTCCATTAATTATTATTAAAACAAAAGTGCCTGGATGTAAATAAAGTTTTATTTGGAATGAATACTTAAAACTTTTAAATAAAAGAATGGAAAAGTTAAATAAAAAAATTCTTTTATTAGTAAATAATACTCCAATTCACACTACTAAAAATTCTTTATTACAATAAATATTATAATTTATTATCTTCCATCTAATACTACGGCATATCTGCAACTCCTAATGCAGAAATCATCAATTTATTTAAAGTTTGTATTTATTATTTTATTAAATTTTGATAATAATTAATTAGATATTATTATTAATTAACAATCTTAAATTTAGATGTAATACACTAATACCATAAGAGACTTATTAAAAATAGGATTGAAGCTTATAATGATGAATAAAAGTTTGATATTTCAATCCCAAACCTAAAAATAATGGATTCATAGATTCTATTTTACTTTGTAAGGAAACTTAAAATACAGTAATACATGAAATTATATATAATTGTTAGTTAAAAACTGGAATTCTTTCTTTTTGTTTTACTTAATCTAATGATAAAAAACAAAATTCTGAAAGTGAAAAACAAGATTTTGAAGCTGAGGAGCAAGAATTTCAAGAATTATTAAATGAATATTATAATTTACAAAATTGGGAAAAGGAAATAAACACCAAAGAATTTATTACAATTGATAAAGATATTAATATTAGAGAAGAAGAACTTACAGATGAGGATATAGTTAATATTAGAATCAGAAGAAGAATGACAAAAAGAAACTATGCAACTAAAAATGTCTATATCAGAACTTTTATTAATAATCCACCAGATAATTTTATTGCTGAAGTTAAACATATAGCTACTTTAAAAAATCTAAAAAGTAAAATTAGTTATTTTTATAAAGAGCATAAAAAATAAGTATTATTAGATAATTGGTTAGCATTAGATAATTTGTAAATGAAGTATATTGTAATATGATTTTCATAAAATAATAAATCACATGATTTAGTTTTGATATAATGATTTTTTTTAAAAAATATATAAACTTTAGTATATAAAAAAAATTTAATATACCAAAAATTACTATATACTGAAATTTTGGTTTTAAATGGTGACTTCAGTTTAGTGAAAGTATACTGTATATCATTTATATAGAATCTATAGAAATAAATATTTTATCAGTTGAAGTGATATAAGAATGATTCAAAAATATTCAAATTTATTACTTCTGTAAAATATTAACATTTAATTTTCAAAAAAAAAATTGAAAAATTAAATCAAATGAGTAAAGAATTATGCATAAAATTTGAAAAATTAATCAAATAAATAATTTAATTTGAAATTAACTAAATAATATTTACATAATTAAAAAAAAATTGAATGAATAAAAATTAATAATACAAAATTTATATAAATTTTGTAATTAAAACAAATTAGTACATATTAACCTAAACTTTCAAAAAAATATTTAAGAAAGTTATATTTATTATTTTTCTTATCTTTTAAAATTTTTTTTTTTGATGTTTATGGAATGTTTTTAACTAACAACACTTTCAATTCATCTAATACTGTTTAATCTAATCCATCAAATAACAATTCCAATTCATTTAACACTGTTCAATCTAATCCATCAAACAACACTTTGAATTCTTCTAATACTATTCAATCTAATCCATCAAATAATAATGCTAATAAAAAACAATTATAGACTGAAAAATCAATTAGACTTTTAATAAACTAATGTAAATTTAGAAACATCAAATATTACCAAATAGTAAGTAAAAGCAGAAGACTGTTCTGGAATAGCATTGCAAGAAGAATTAACTGAAATAAAGTAATGCAATTCAATAGAAATCAATGTAAAAGAAAATTTCAAAGTCTCATATTAAGTAAATATATAAAATTATATATTAGGTAATTAATTCTTTATATTTTAGGAAACATGTTTATATATGAAAGAGGATGGAAGAGGAAGACATTCTGTTTTAAAAAATTATTATTTTGAAGAGTTCAATACTCTTTTTTGGCAAAGGCCTGGTAATTATCAATAATAAATACAGTATATAATTAACCATTTATTTTATATATTGTTAATATTGTAAACTGAATTTATTTATATTTTAGATTTGAACGTTAAAAGAATGCATAGAACAAATGAGAGAACATGAAGATGATGAAACATTCATGTGAAAAATATATAAAGAATTTTGATTAACATAATTTCTTGAAAATGATTATTTATTTCTTTTATTTCTTTTGTAGTAAATGTCTTTTTTTTTAATTATTTGATAAATTATTTTTTTAATTATTTAGTGTAATTATAATTGCAATATTATAAACAATTTATAATAAATACTTTAACTTAAGTATTAAATATTATAAAGCTAAAATATATGTAATCAATCTTATAAAAAAATTTATTATATATAAAGTTCAAGCTGACTCAAATCAGCTTGGCTCAAGCCAGGATTTATCCTGGCTCAGCTTAACTCAAAAAGCTTAAGCTGATATTTATCATAGCTCAGCTTATTACAGGCTCAGTTCAAGAGCTAAGCTTGAGCCAGTTTCTGGCTCAGCTCAAGCTGGCTCATGTGAAGCTTTAAATATATATAAATATAATAAAATTTAAAGAAAAATCCAAAAAAAGTTATATATAAATTTGCTTTTATAATGTATATTTTTAAAATTTTACTTATACTACAATCATTAAAACGTATTCATTAATTAATAATTATTTATAAAGATTTTTCATTAAATTTTTTATAATTCTGGCTGGTTAATTTTGGGCAAAAATTCAGATCATGTGGAGGTGGAAAAATTTTGTGGCGATACTGGGTAAGTTGTACTGGTCACTGGTCACTGGTATTACTGGTATTACAGTGGTGTTACTGCATGCACTGCCTCACGGAACCGCGGCTAAAAATTAGTTCAGGACTTCAGGCTATGCATTGTTTGTGGCTTGATGTGAATGATTAACGCCGCATACACAAATTTATTTTATCTGTAATAAGCTTATCCCTTGAAAACGATTATACCACTTTTACATAAATTCTAACCTATGAGCATCCTTAAGGGTGCATTGGAAAGGCTATTAGCCGAGGCTCAATCATCAAAACAAAGAGAGCTTGAACAAGTATGTTCTACGGCTTTAGAACTACTACTACAAAACATAGATATAATCACTAAAGAAAATGCTTCGAATGAAACAAACTTAAAAAATAAACAAGACGGAACTGCTAGCTCCACTACGGACGTAGCCAATGAGAAAGTTTCTGGTGAAACTACTGGAAAGGGGGGGAAAACAAAAAGTAGTTCGTCTCCAGGCAAATCAATAGAAAGCGCTTCTCCTGGTTTGTTATCTGGTGGGAATGGACGAGCATCGATTTCTAGTAGTTTATTTGCGCGTGCTGGAGAAGATTTACCAAAAATTATGGCCGATAATTATTGGCAACCATTTAGGCTTGCTTGTGGTAACTCAATGCCAAATAATATAAGAATTTTAGCATTAGATTGTTTACAAAAAGTTATTGCACACGGACTTTTTAAAGGATTAAATCCAATTACACCTCCAAAAGATGCACAAATAAAAAAGAAGGATTCGAAAGTAAAAAGGAATAATAATATTGGTGGGTTTAGTGAGACAAATAATATATCATGTATTGACATAAACACACCTTTCGATAATAATGAATCAAATGGAATTGAAGAAAATAGTCATTCCAATTTTCCTAATCCTGCCCGATTAATTGATGATGTCGTTCATACAGTTTGTATTGGTTTTGTTGGTCCTCAAACTGATCATGTTGTTCAACTTCAAATATTAAAAGTGTTACTTACACTTGTCACTACAGAACAATGTCCTGTTCACGGAATTAGTTTATTAAAAATTATTCAAACTTGTTGTAATATCTATTGTTTTTCGAAGAGTCAAATAAATCAAGCAACTGCAAAAGCTGAATTGACTCAAATTTCAAATGCAATTGTTGCGAGGTGGAAAGAATTTTCTATTGAACTATCAAAACAAGAAGCTGCAAAAAGTTCTAATTTTCAAGAAATCAAAGGAACAGATAATCAAGATTTAGATAATGAGAGAAATGAGGAAAAAAATAGGGTTAACAAAGACGATTCTTCAGATTCTTCCATTGGAAAAAAGAATAAAAGTATTGAAACTTTTGAATCGGAATCTGATTCCAATTTAGTAAATGGTGTAGAAGAAATTTCCGAATTTACATCAGAAATTAACACAAATACTAATGATGAAAAAGAAATTATAAATGATGAAAAATCTAGCTCACAAGATATAATCGAAAAAATAAATGACGAGAAAGGGATCAACAAAAAAGATAATGATTCTTCTGATGAATATAAAAATTTACAAAATTCATTTTCATTAAATAAGAAATTGGAAAATGGAGTTAAAGGTAAAAATGGAATTTCTGATGTTGCACCTGTTATTACTCCACCTATTACACCAACCATTAAAGGATCATTCGAGTTATCAAACGATGACAAAGCACCTCTAAAAAGGAGGAGATCATCATTAGCATCCAAAAAAGACCTGAAAATCACAATACCTCCTCTTAATACTGGACAGAAACCTAAATCAACACATAATCAACAAGACACTTCTCATGGGACATGGATTATCTTACGTAAAGACCTTTACCTAACCTTTAGGTTATTTTGTCGACTTTCTATGCGGTCTGAATCAAACGAAAATTTGCAAAATGAAGAAATAAATCTTCGCGGTCGCTCTTTAGTCTTAGAATTAATTTTATCGATTTTAGATAATTCTGGACCAATCTTTCAGTCCGATGAACTATTTATTAATTTAATTCGTCAATCTCTTTGTGTTTCATTATCACAGAATGGGGTATCATCTAATGAACAACTTTTTGAACTTTCTCTTTCTAATTTTTTAATGTTATTGCGATACTACCGTGCACCTTTGAAAACAGAATTGGAGGTATTGTTTAGTGAAATTTATTTAAGATTCTTAGATATGTCGAATGCAACTTATCAACAAAAACATTTAGTATTACAAGGTCTAATGAAGATTTGTCAAAAGCCACAAATTCTACTGGATATTTATTTGAATTACGATTGCGATTTTTTAATGGCTAGCGTGTTCGAACATATAGTAACTTCATTATCTAAAATTTCGCAAATCCGCACAAAAAGTCAAAGTGGATCGACAATGGGTAATTTAATGGGTACAAATTCGTCAAACCTAGAATTACTGGCCTTACAAGATAAGATACTAAAGGTGAAAGGATTAAGATGTTTAATAGCAATAGTCAAATCTTTGATTGAATGGTGTAAAGATTTGGAAAGGAAAAATGGCATGAAGACTCCACAAGCCTCACCTCGTAATCCTTCCCCTGATATTTCAGAAGACAAGACTCCAGTTATCTTTTCAAAAAATCCTTTACTCAATGTAAATTTTTCTACATTACATGCAAATTCTAGTGGAAGTAGTATTGGCACAGAAGATTATGAAGATAATCCAGCACAATATCAAGAAATAATGTCCCGTAAACAAACTTTGCGTGAAGGTATTAAACTATTCAACACAAAGCCACATAAAGGACTTAATTTCTTAATAAGAAATGGTTTCTTAAAAAATGATAGTGCTAGCTTAATATCTTTTCTATCTTCAACGCCTGGTTTAAACAAAGCTGCTATAGGTGAATATTTGGGTGAAGGTGATTCAGAAGCCATCAAAATCATGCATGCCTTTGTGGATCGTTTGGATTTTACGGGACTTGGATTTGTTGATGCTTTGAGAATATTTTTACAGACATTTCGATTGCCTGGTGAATCACAAAAAATAGATCGAATTATGGAAAAGTTTGCTGATCGTTATTGTGAAAATAATCCAGATGTATTCGCAAATGCAGACACCGCTTACATTCTTGCCTACTCTGTTATTATGCTAAATACTGATCAGCATTCAGCACAAGTTAAAAGACGTATGGATAAATTTGAATTCACAAAGAACAATCGAGGTATTAATAATAATAATGATTTACCTGATGAATTTTTGGGAGAAATATTTGATGAGATCGCGAATAATGAAATTGTTATGGAGGAAGAACAAATATCAGAAGTAGCAAAAACTGCGATTAGTCATGCAAATGATCGCGAACGCCAAGAATTATACGAGAGAGAAATCTCACAGATGCAAAAGAAAAGTCAGGCATTGTTAAAGAGTAACAGGGAAGGACATACACCAGCCGTTTGGCGAAGTGCTTCACATGCAGACCATGTTAAGCCGATGTTTGCGATTGTATGTTGGCCTTTAATGGCTACTCTTAGCCTTGTTTTTGAAGAAGCTGACGCAAATGGAAATTTTAAAGCTGCTGAATTTATACAAGCAAATCAAGAATCAGTTGAACTTTGCCTTGAAGGATTTCTTGGTGCTATAAGAATAAGTAGTATTTTTAGAATGGATGTTGAAAGGGATGCTTTTGTGTCTTCATTAGCCAAGTTAACGGGCTTAAATCATGTTGATGAAATGAGGTCAAAGAATGTAGCAGCAATAAAAACATTACTTTCTGCTGCCAATTCCTACGGTGAAGGTTTACAATCTTCATGGCTCATTGTATTAAAGACAGTATCTACGATGGAACGTTATCAACTTATTGATAGTTCAACAGGGTCGGTCATTTATACTGCAGAAGGTGTAAGTGGATTGGATTATTCTTCGCAAAATAATAAAAATGCTTTACCATCTTCTACAAATTCTTTGAATATTTCGTCATCCACAACTTCTGTTTCGCGTCAGAGTATTAGCAAAACACGTCGTGGGTCACTTGGAGGTGTTATGAAAGAGTTTCAATCACAAAGCACTATAATAGCCATTGATCGAATTTTTACAAATAGTGTGAAACTAAGTGGCGATGCAATTGTTCATTTTTTCAATGCATTATGCTCTGTTTCTCTTGAAGAAGTAAATTTTTCAAGGACATCACCGAGAATGTACAGCTTGCAGCGTATTGTCGAAATTGCATATTATAATATGTCAAGAATTCGGTTTGAATGGACACAAATTTGGAAAATTCTTCAACCCCATTTCAATACCGTTGGATGTCACCCTAATAATATTGTTGCTATTTTTGCTATTGATTCTCTTAGACAATTAAGTATGAAATTTTTGGAAAGAGATGAGTTATCGCACTATAATACCCAAAGTGAATTTATGAAGCCTTTTGAACATATAATAAAAAATAATCCTTCGCCAAATATTCGTGACTTGATCATACAGTCATTTATTCAAATGATTTCTGCTCGTGCAAAAAACATCAAGTCTGGTTGGAAGAGCATCTTTGTTGTTTTTGGTCGTGCTGCATCTGACGAAAACCCTCAATTAGTAGAGAATACTTTCGGTGTTGCTAGGTTAGTTTACCAAAAACATCTGGATCTTATTGGACCAGCATTTGTTGATTTTGTAAACTGTATTGTGGAATTCGCTTTTAATGCAAAGGAAGAAGAACTTGTTAATGAAGCAATAAGAATGTTACAAGGGTGTGTTAAAATTTTAGTTAAGGATGTTGATAATAATTCTGGAAAAACTGACAATAAAAAGGATATTATGATAATACCATCAACTACAGAACAATATACGTTGCCGAAAAAGAAATTACAGCATATTGAAGAAGAGCAATTCTTTTTGAAATGGTTTCCCGTTGTTTCGGGGCTTTCTCGGTTAGTTATAGATTCGGAATCTCAAACTGTCCGAAACAGGGCATTAGAAGCTCTTTTTGACATATTGAAATCTACGGGACATCTGTTTGAAATAACTTATTGGATAAAGATTTTTAGAAATGTTATTATGCCTATATTTGAAGATCTCAAAGAGCCAACTCCATCACAACAAACTTCAGCGGTAGATTTTAGAAGGCGTGAATCCACAGCAGAAGTTTGGATTCAAACAATACGCCTGATGGTAGATCTTTATGCTCGATTTCACGAAATATTTGTTACACAACCCGAATTCTTAGTCGAATTGTTAGATTTACTTGTAGCACTACTTAAACGTAGAAATGAAAAATTGGGTCAGACAGGTATTCGATGTTTCCATAATTTAATAGCCAGAAATGGAATGCGTTTTGATGATGTAACATGGGGAATAGTGACTAATACACTTGAAGAAATTTTCAAGTGGACTACACCAAAAGAACTATTGGAAGTGGATACAGCTACATCCGATAATAACAGAGACGAGACAATTAGTGTTAGATCAAATCATATAAGTGGCGGCAACCAAATTCCAAATGGTTCTTCGGTTTCAGAAGGAGATTCTATTGATTCTCTCATAAATGAGAATCCATATTCACCTGCTCAGACAGCATCTACAACTACAAAGGTTGATATTGATTTCCCTCATGCGATTATTAAATGTGCAGCACAACTTACTGCCATTCAATCAGTGCGAGATCTAGCTCTTAATGATGCAGCATCAAGAGAACAACAAGTTCATTATCTTGCACGAATGCCGGCAGAATATCGAAATCGATGGTTGAGATGTCTTTACAACTCTTATAAATTTGCATATGACTTCAATGCTAATCATGGCCTTCGACGTGCGTTATTAAAAGAAGGATATGTTCAGCAAATGCCAAATCTTACGAAACAAGAAACATCAGCATTATCAGTATTTCTATCAATTCTTTATGATTTATACCGAACATTTGGTGATGCAGATCAGGATTTATTACCACCACTAGTGGAAGAATCAACAAAAGTACTTGAACAATTTATACGATTAATTAATGAACCAGTATCTAGTCAACAACAACGGGAAATGACAAATTGGTCACCATTGGTAATAATTGTACTTAGAGAATTATGTAAAACAAAATGGGATTATGGAAGACGAGCAGATAGTGATGCTGACTTATTTGATGATGATGCCGGAGAAATACATGATACAAGAACTACAAGATTAGTTGGATTGAGAAAACAAATACCAGATTTTTATCAATTAGCAATTAAGATAATTGGTGTGGATGGATCAGATGTTAGAGTTGCACTTCAAGAATTTTTAGAAAAAATAGGAAATGAATTTTTAAATGTTGATCGATGGGATAATTAACAGTAAAGGACTATTATAATATATAATTTTATCATACTAAATTGACTAAATTAACTAAATTACCACCATAATATTATTTTTTCTATTATACTGAAAAATGTATTATAATTTTAATTATAATTTTTAGATTTATTTTTTTTTACTTATAAATTATAATTTGCAAAGTATTTTTAAAATACATGGTAAATAAATGTTAATTAAAAATGTAATAGCTGATAGACTTATAATTTTGTTTAATAATACATTATAGCATTTACTATAGTATAGTTATATTAAAAGATTAATATATATCTTTTATTTAAATACTTAATTTATATTTCTTTGCAAATTTTTTTTTTTTAACATGTTCTAAAGATATTTATTAGATATTTATTTATAATTACAAATTTCTATTTATTTTTTATAAATTCTTTCTACCCTCCTATAAGATTGCTTGGCAAAATTAGAAGGTTTAGCAAATAGGCAAAATGATGAAATATAGTAATTTGACAAAATTATATTAAAGTCTTATTAAAAGTTAACAAAACTTGATGAATAAAATTGATGAAACTTTACAAAACTATAATAAAATTATAGTAAAAATTTGGCAAAACTAAACATAGGATTTTAAAAGAGTTTAAACAAGCAATCCTACTTTTCTAATTAAAATTAAATAAAATATAACTGTTAGTATAATACCACTAGTATATGCCAAATGATAAATCCATCTTTCATTCTGTTACCAAAATGCTATATTTAGATTCTGTTTAACATATATATTTTCTTTTTTTTTTTAATTGTTTTTAAAAAATAAAATCAAGTTTTCTAAATTACAAAAAATTAATTCTAAGTATCTTATATTAAGTATTTTAAATTTTTTTTAACTTAACCTATATACTAAATTAAACCTTATATGAACTATTTTTTTAGAATAATATATCACCAATAATAAATGCCTTTTATTTTGATTTAACTAACCATAAGATAAAAAATAATTATATTTATCTAGCAACTACTTAATTAATATCTATTTTTAAATTTTAAGTAAATGATCATATGATTTTTCTTTTCATTTACTTTTTTTAGATTTACTTTTCATTTTTTAAATCTAATGCTAAAATAACAAATATTAATTTTTTTATTTTATCTGAGTAATATAGTTATCTAATTCTTTAATTTTTAATTTCTTGTATATGTTAATTATTTTCTTTGTTAGTATTTCTAATTAGCTTTTTCTTTGTTAAAATATTTCTCTAAAGTAATATATAAGATAATTCTTTTTATTTTTTATGTATTTTACTTTTTTTTTGATTCTTTTTAAATTTATCAGAACTTAATATAGCTCTATATAAAATATACTATTTGATTTTTTTCTTTTGAATTCTTTTTAAATTTCTTTGGTTATTGATTAACCTAAATGACTTCTTATTATCATTGCCAAAGTTTTTAAAGTGAAAATCTGCACAGATTAGCAGCATAAAAATCTGTGATATTTAGTAATTCTGCTACTATATAGTATAAAAAAAAAAATAATAAATTTGTGCAGATCTCTAAAAAACTAAAAATCTGTATAAAATTTTATTTTTTTTTGTAGAATTCTTTAAAAGATTTATTTATTAAGTATAATATTAGTAGTTTTATTTGCTAATTTTATTATTACTTATACAAGATTCAACTAATAATATCAGTTTTCATTATACATCTAAAATATTTATGTACTTTATTTTGGATAATTAATAAGAAGTTTATGTCTGTTTCACTCACTTACAAAATCTTAGTACTCATTACAGAACTTTTTCTTCAAGTTTTTCTTAAAATTCTTTTGTAAATGTCAAATACAGTATTTATATTTTATTAATAGAAAAATAGTCATAACTATAGCAGTTTTACATCTGTAAAAAGTACTCTTAATGCAAGTCTATTTGTGACATATAGAAGGTATTTGAGAATTTATTGATAAGTTTCTTTAGTTTTATCTGAAATTACAGTTATAATAGTCATCTAAGATTATGTATAATTATTAATAATAAGAAAATTATAATTTATCGCCATGGCGATATATCGCACCCAATAATTTTGGCTGGAATTAAGGTTTGGTTAGGGTTAGGTTAGGATTAGAGTTAGGATTAGGGTCAGGTGATTAGGTTTAGTATCACATCTCGTNACGCCCACCTTTCTCCATTTTTATTAAATATTCTGGGGACTTAGGATTTTTTTTGATGATGAAATCCTATTTGTCATCATTATGTATCACACCGGGACAAAATTACTATATATCGTCATGGTGATAAATTACAAAATCCTAATAATAATTATTAATAATAAATATATTCAATATTTATTTATTTGTAATATATTATTATTTATTGTGATATTATAAAATTTTTATCACAATTCAATCTGTGATAGTTTTATTCAAAAAAAACTGGTAAGATGATTATCATCACCTTTTAATCTTATCTTAATAAACCAGTTATACTTTTTTTATTGTTATTTTATCAGTTTATTATATGTTTTAATTGCATCAGTTTTTATTATTTTTTAATCATGTTAAAAAAGACAAATTGCATTATATATATTTTTGAGATGGATAATTATACCAGAAAAATATTTTTAAAGTACACAAATAATTGGACCTATTCTATAGCATTTCTAAAATAAGGTGGTAATTTAATAATATATTTCTTTTTTAAAGTTGATAATTATATTTTTTAATTATAGAAGTAATATATATAATACTGCCAAAAAAATTAAAGTTTACTTTTTAAGATAGATTACTTTTGCACTTTCACATTTACAGATTTCTTTTATATTAGCTTTCTTCTTATATAGTAATTGTATGAGTTTTGGCATTTATATGTTCAATGAATAATTTTACCATCACTATTTTATCAAACTGATATTTTACAAATCCAAATCTTATTTAAACATATCTTCTATTTCAAAACCAAATAATATATATTTTTCATTAGAATCTTCAACACTTAAGTCTGATAAAGTACTTTTATTCTCAAAATCTTCTTCTAAAAAGTATATTTCAAATAAAAAATGCTTATGCATATTTATTCTAGTATTTTGTATCTCTATAATTAAATATTTATAAATATGATTAAAAAAATAAATGAAAGCACATATAAATTTATTTAATAATACCGTATATCACGGACCATAGTACCCCGGGTATCTTGCAAATTTTGGGGGTTTGAGCNTNTATCCGGGGATACATTACATGGGTGGGTACTATAGATAGGNAGGGTACATGATTTTTAAAGTATCCNGGATATTTTCCATGTATAATANCCGGATATTATTAAAATTGATCAACTGCATAATTTCATGTTTGAAATTTCTAAATACAATTTTACTCTCATATTTTAAAACCTTTTTAAGAAAAAATAATGTATTATTTAAATACCCCTATTTCATGCATTTTTAAGTCTTTGTTA